>ONZH01013750.1:0-41921 GCA_900303285.1 Rhinella marina
TGCTGTACCCCCCTGATGGCGGCCCTGGGTCTATAGATCACTCCAAGAATTATTTTTTTATTATTTTTTTCCCTCTGAATTTCCACCCACAAGGTTTCAACATCCTTACAACCTTCATCCACAATTGTTTCTTTCACACTTACTTTCATATCGCTCCTGGCATACAAACATACTCCACCACCTTTGCATTTATCCCTATAATTTCTAAAGAGTGTAAAACCCTGAAGATTTACAGCCCAATCGTGAGAAGAGTCCAGCCATGTCTCAGCAACACCAACTATGTCAATATGTTTCTCCAGTATTAAGGCCTCAAGCTCTCCCATTTTTGCTTGCTAGACTGCTGGCATTTGTGAACATAAATTTTAAATTGTCATCAAATTGTACACTTTTAGGAAATCTATTTTTTTTTTTATGATAATTTTTTCCTCCTTCAGATTTGGTTTGTGACTGACGGATCTCCTTATTAACTTTTCTAATGCTCCCCCACCATCCATTCCTCCCACCAATATATTCTGACCCCTCTCTTACCTGTCTACCTCCATTTTTTTAGCCTCATCCTCCCCCTTCATCCCTAGTTTAAATGCATTTCCACCCCAGCCAGAATTCTCTCCCCCAACACAGCAGCTCCTCTTCCATTGAGGTGCAAATTATCTGTGGAAAACAGTTTGTACCCCAGTGAAAAGTCAGCCCACTGATCTAGGAACCCAAACCCTTCTGCTCTACACCAAGACTTAAGCCATGCTTTTAGCTCCCTAAGCTTCCACTGATGGCCCTGTGTAGCGCATGGCACAGGCAGTATTCCAGAGAAGACTACCTTGGAGGTCCTTCCCTTCAGTTTGGAGCCTAGTTCTTTAAAATTATCCTTAAGGACCTTCCGCCTACCCTTTATTTTGTCATTGGTACCAACATGGACCACGACAACTGGATCATCCCCAGCCCCTCCCAGTAATTTATCCACCCGTTCCACCACATGCCGAACCCTGGCACCAGGGAGACAGCAAACTATTTGGTTGAGGCGGTCTTGGCGACAAATTATTCTATCCGTCTTCCTGATTATAGAATCCCCTATAACCACTAACTGTCTAGGCCTACCTGCACTTCCTTCCCCCTGACTACTAGCTGGGCTGTTCTCCCTGCTGTTAGGGACAACGGTATCCGCTAGGGCTGCCATGTCTGAAACTGGCACCCTTGCATCATTACCCAACTTGGCAATTTTGCTTGGAAGCACAGAAACAGAATTGGCCTTCTTTTTCTTGGATCCCTTTCTACTCCCTCTAACTACATTAACCCAGCTACTTGTCCATTTCTGATAATCTACCAACTAACTTCCAAATCTACCCTACTAACTGCTTGCTCAGCGAGCCGCATGCTCCTCTCAAGATTGTCAGTCACCCTCAGTGTTGCATTTTGCTGTTCCAGATCTCTAACACGAGCTTCCAGATGGGCAACATGCTCACATCTTTCACAGCAGTATTCACCCGGGAACACCTGTTCCAGTAGTGCATACATATGGCAGATTGTGCACTGAAGGAAATTTCCAATGTTGCTAGCCATTATCCCAGTTGCAAAAAGAAACAATGAAGATGGAAAAAAAGTAGATTAATTACAGGATTTGTGCCTTGTGTTTAGCTCCTTGTCCTAAACTCCGGTTCTTTAACTACACTTAATTCACAAGCCACTTAGTACAGCAAGCCCAACTGAGCAAGATCAAAGAGCCTTAGGGTGCAAATTATAGCACCTGGGAGCACAAACCACTCCCCTAACCCAGGTACTCAGCAGAAGGAAAAAAAGTGTTTTAAATTGTATATATACGAAAAGACAATAAATAAGGCAGCACTAACCTTTCCTCGCTGTATCCAAACGGTGGTGGTGCCAGCGGTGTTAGGCCTCAGCCCTCAGGCCCCCAAAAGTCATATGGTAAATTGTAGAAAACCACGGCACTCACTGTCTTCAAATGCAATAACGAGTTTATTCACCAACCAGGCGACGTTTCGGCTGCAAGAGCCTTTTTCAAGCAAGTGTACAAAAGCCATACCAGACATATATATAGGTAATAACCATGTGTGATTGGGTAAAATCAGGACAAGATACCAGCCCACCTGGCTGGTTCCGCCCATACATAATAAAAGTGCAAACAGTGATCAACAACTCCATTAATAAGAGTCTTCCATAATTTATGAACAAAAAATAATCAAAAAACAATATGCATACCACAATCCTATAATGCGATTCCCGAAGTCCAGCTAGATCCCCCGTGTATGTCAGCGTTCTGGTGGATGGATTGCGCATGCGCGATTAGGCGCTCGTAGTCAATAGCAACCCTCTACAAAAATCTCAATTCTATCAGGTTAGCCTGCCATGTCCAGCATGTCTCAATACTTATCTCAAAGAGGCGCAAGCCCAGAGACAGAAAAATAATCAATTTAGCGCTATTCCCGATCCGATGTTTAGAATGTACCATCGGATCGGAGGAAGCGTCCTGCGCATGCGCCTACCGTATCCTAGCGATATAGACGCTCATCCCAAGACAGGTGTCTAAAATGTATTGGTAAATGGGAGTGGACCACCATTGTTGAGGAAAGCGGGTCCGTTTGTAAAGAGGGAGGGTATACAACATAACTAAGACAGTCCAGTG
This sequence comes from Rhinella marina, assembly GCA_900303285.1. NCBI lineage: Eukaryota > Metazoa > Chordata > Amphibia > Anura > Bufonidae > Rhinella > Rhinella marina. The sequence continues at coordinate 2,636 of ONZH01013750.1, forward strand.
TATATAACCCTGTGAAATAACACTTTATTCATGAAGTTAACATACTGGAAAGAGACCTTAAGGTACGTGTTTAAATTTTTGGCCTGTGAAACACACAGGCAGGTGTGACATCATGAGTGCTCCTATTAACCATGGATATCACTCCTGGCTACAGGGGGCTAAGACTGTCACCACACACTCACACACCCACCTTCCCCTCTAGATATCCGTCCCAAATTAAGTGTAAGGGGCTAGAAGGGGGAGGGGAAAGACATTTATAACCACAGCCCTGGGGTGTATACCCCACATACCTAAAGAGAAGGGGGACCTTTTTATAAACACTAAGGGGCGAACACGCACCATAATCAATGATGTCTGTCAACCCCTAATCGTCCAGCTCTGATCGGTCAATAAGTACCAAGTTATAGTAAACTCACAAATGGGTCCTATTACACTGGACCGTCAGTCAAAGGTAACCAAATATTTACATATACCGTCCCTCTGTGATAAATCACATGGTCCACAGCGTGTAAGATCCTCCAATGGGGTCCTGTTATCGTTTCACCAAAGGATTTCTTTATGTATGTGGCATGTCCTAAAAAATAAAAAAACATTATTAGTGAATATCGTGACTTCTATGAAAGAGTAAAAATTACACAGCTAAGCCGGGCACTAAACTTAAGATCACTTAAAATCACAGCATAGACAAATTCAGCAAAGTCCAAGAGCGGCCTAGAATAGGGAGCCCACCCTAAACTCCCTGTTGAGGCCTTTAGGTTCCATGGTGTCCAATTCGAAAATCCACTTTAGTTCCAGTCGCTTAAGAAAACGTTCCCTATCACCTCCCCGTCGAAGGGGCGGTATACCATCAATAATCCTGTATCTCAACTGCGAGACATTATGTTTCAGTTTCAAAAAATGTTCTGGTACAGACAGTTCCATAAAGTTAATATCCTTTTTAGGCTTCATTCACATCACTGTTCAGCCTTTCCGTTCTCACGCTCCATTTAGGAGCAGGAGAACGGAAAGGACGGATTCGGCACATAACTGAGCCGAACGGAGCCTAAGGGACCCCATAGACTATAATGGGGTCCGTTAGGTTTCCGCTCAGAAGATGATTTTTGAAGCGAGACAAAAGTCCTGCATGCACACTTTTGTCTCCGCTCCAAAACATCTTCTGAGCGGTAACATAACGGATCCATTATAGTCTATGTGGTCTTAGGCTCCGTTCGCTCAGTTATGTGCGAATCCGTCTTTCCGTTCTCTGCTCCTAAACGGAGCAAGAGAACGGAAAGGCTGAACGGTGATGTGAATGAAGCCTTACCTGACAGTAGTTTACGGATAGTATACCTGTGTTGATTAATCCTCAGTTTGCACGGCTGAGTGGTCTGTCCCACATAAAGCAGTCCACACGGGCATTGTAAAAGATAAACGACATAGTCCGATGAGCAGGTGTAAAAATCTGTGATCATGTAACATTTTCCTGATCTCGGATGAGAGAAGGAATTACCTTTTAATAGGCTATTGCAATTGCAAAAACTCAAGCAGGGGTAACAGCTAGAGATGAGCGAGCATACTCGTCCGAGCTTGGTGCTCGTTCGAGTATTAGGGTACTCGTAAGTGCTCGCTGCTCGGACGAGTATCTCGCCATGCTCGAGGAAATAGCAACTTCCGCATCGTGCTTTTTTGGCGCCTATAAACACAGCCAATCACAAGCCAGGAGACTCTGCGGTACACCCAGCATCACATGGGGCCCTTACATGTCGATAGCAGGGGTTGGCTGGCCTGATCAGGTGACCCTGGAATATACTAGTGACTGGCCGCGGTGCTCGGCTCAGATGCCGTCTGGATGTCGTTAGGGATAGAGCTGCTGCGTTTCAGGGACAGTGTTAGGGCCTGCATTTAGATCTCTGTTAGGCAGGAATCACCCATAAAGAACCCAACAGCCCTTCTAAGGGCTAGAAGACATTTTTTTTTGTCTCCTGGCTTGGCTGGCTGGCTGGCACTAGTAGTGCAGCTATCGCCATATATAACCCCCTTTTTTTTATGTTATATCTCAGTGATACAAATCCATTGCACACAGCAGTGTGGAACCATTCTGTGTGTCACAGTTCAGTACACTCACTATTTTCTGTCCAGGTGACACTTTCTGTACGTCACTGAATACAACCAAGTCTTTTGCTGCCTGTCACGTGTATAGCTTGATACCAAAAATCTCTGTGCGATATTTGTCTGGGTCGCAGTCTAAATAGCCACCGTCAGTAGGGTGTCAGTTAGCTCTACGATAGTTTCTGCACCTCACGTTCCAAAAAACAAAAATCCAAAACAAAATATATTAAAAAATTAGTTTTTTTGTTGTTTTAGCTCAGTGATACAAATCCATTTCACACAGCTGCGTGTAACCTTTCTGTGTGTCACAGTTCAGCACACTCACTCCAATCCGTATTTTCTGTCCAGGTGACACTTTCTGTACGTCACTGAATACAACCAAGTCATTTGCTGCCTGTCACGTATATAGCTTGATCCCAAAAATCTCTGTGCGACATTTGTCTGGGTCGCAGTCTAAATAGCCACCATTAACAGGGTGTGAGTTAGGTCTCCGATAGTTCCTGCACGTCACGTTCCCAAAAAAACAAAACTACAAAAAAAATATAGAAAACAAAATATATAAAAAAATTAGTTTTTTGTTGTTTTAGCTCAGTGATACAAATCCATTTCACACAGCTGCGTGAACCTTTCTGTGTGTCACAGTTCAGCACACTCACTCCAATCCGTATTTTCTGTCCAGGTGACACTTTCTGTACGTCACTGAATACAACCAAGTCATTTGCTGCCTGTCACGTATATAGCTTGATCAAAAAATCTTGTGCGACATTTGTCTGGGTCGCAGTCTAAATAGCCACCATTAACAGGGTGTGAGTTAGGTCTACGATAGTTCCTGCACGTCACGTTCCCAAAAAAACAAAACTAAAAAAAATATATATAAAAAAAAAATATATAAAAAAATTAGTTGTATTTGTTGTTTTAGCTCAGTGATACAAATCCATTTCACACAGCTGCGTGGAACCTTTCTGTGTTCACAGTTCAGCACACTCACTCCAATCCGTATTTTCTGTCCAGGTGACACTTTCTGTACGTCACTGAATACAACCAAGTCATTTGCTGCCTGTCACGTATATAGCTTGATCCAAAAATCTCTGTGCGACATTTGTCTGGGTCGCAGTCTAAATAGCCACCATTAACAGGGTGTGAGTTAGGTCTACGATAGTTCCTGCACGTCACGTTTCCCAAAAAACAAAACTACAAAAAAATATAGAAAACAAAATATATAACAAAAATTAGTTGTATTTGTTGTTTTAGCTCAGTGATACAAATCCATTTCACACAGCTGCGTGTAACCTTTCTGTGTGTCACAGTTCAGCACACTCACTCCAATCCGTATTTTCTGTCCAGGTGACACTTTCTGTACGTCACTGAATACAACCAAGTCATTTGCTGCCTGTCACGTATATAGCTTGATCCAAAAAATCTCTGTGCGACATTTGTCTGGGTCGCAGTCTAAATAGCCACCATTAACAGGGTGTGAGTTAGGTCTACGATAGTTCCTGCACGTCACGTTCCCAAAAAAACAAAACTACAAAAAAAATATATAGAAAAAAAAAATATTAAAAAAATTAGTTGTATTTGTTGTTTTAGCTCAGTGATACAAATCCATTTCACACAGCTGCGTGTAACCTTTCTGTGTATCACAGTTCAGCACACTCACTCCAATCCGTATTTTCTGTCCAGGTGACACTTTCTGTACGTCACTGAATACAACCAAGTCATTTGCTGCCTGTCACGTATATAGCTTGATCAAAAAAATCTTTGTGCGACATTTGTCTGGGTCGCAGTCTAAATAGACACCATTAACAGGGTGTGAGTTAGGTCTACGATAGTTCCTGCACGTCACATTCCCAAAAAAACAAAACTAAAAAAATATATATATAAAAAAAAAATATTAAAAAAATTAGTTGTATTTGTTGTTTTAGCTCAGTGATACAAATCCATTTCACATAGCTGTGTGGAACCTTTCTGTGTATCACAATTCAACACACTCACTCCAATCCGTATTTTCTGTCCAGGTGACACTTTCTGTACGTCACTGAATACAACCAAGTCATTTGCTGCCTGTCACGTATATAGCTTGATCCAAAAAATCTCTGTGCGACATTTGTCTGGGTCGCAGTCTAAATAGCCACCATTAACAGGGTGTGAGTTAGGTCTACGATAGTTCCTGCACGTCACGTTCCCAAAAAAAAAAAACTAAAAAAATATATACATAAAAAAAAAAAATATTAAAAAAATTAGTTGTATTTGTTGTTTTAGCTCAGTGATACAAATCCATTTCACATAGATGCGTGGAACCTTTCTGTGTATCACAATTCAGCACACTCACTCCAATCCGTATTTTCTGTCCAGGTGACACTTTCTGTACGTCACTGAATACAACCAAGTCATTTGCTGCCTGTCACGTATATAGCTTGATCAAAAAAATCTTTGTGCGACATTTGTCTGTGTCGCAGTCTAAATAGCCACCATTAACAGGGTGTGAGTTAGGTCTACGATAGTTCCTGCACGTCACGTTCCCAAAAAAACAAAACTACAAAAAAATATAGAAAACAAAATATATAACAAAAAATTAGTTGTATTTGTTGTTTTAGCTCAGTGATAAAAATCCATTTTACACAGCTACGTGTAACCTTTCTACGTGTCACAGTTCAGCACACTCACTCCAATCCGTATTTTCTGTCCAGGTGACACTTTCTGTACGTCACTTAATTAAACCAGACTGAACAAGTTTGTGGGTTTCAGTACAGCAGGCCCATTTATTTTTTATTTTTTATATAATACACTTATATACAGAAAATGTTGAACCCCAGGGCTAAGGGTCGAGGACGAGGGCGTGGCGTGGGCATTCAATTACTGCAGGGGGCAGAGGCCGTGGTCCTGGGCAGGGTGAGACAGTACCTGCTGATGAGGGAGCAGGGGAACGCCGCAGAGCTACACTCCCTAGCTTCATGTCTCAACTTACAGGGACACGTGGTAGAGGACTGTTGAAACCACAACAGTGCGAACAGCTGATGTCGTGGATTGCGGACAATGCTTCAAGTAATTTGTCCACCAGTCAGTCTTCCACGCAGTCCACCCACGTTACCCAAGGGAGCACTCCTCTGGCTCCTCCACCTCAACCTCCTTCCCCCCAGTCTGCCCCCTCCCAGGAAAATTTGGAATGCGATCCGGCATACTCTCAGGAACTGTTTTCTGGACCCTTCCCAGAGTCACAAACCACTTCTCAGGTTGCTGCTGACCTCGTTCCCGATGCCCAAGTTTTCCAACTGTCGCAGTCTGTGGGTGATGATGATGATGATGATGACAATGTTGAGTTAGTGGAAGAAGTTTGTAAAGAGGTGTCGGACGATGAGGAGACACGGTTGTCAGACAGTGGTGAAGTTGTTGTCAGGGCAGGAAGTCCGAGGGGGGAGCAGACTGAGGAATCGGAGGATGACGAGGTGACTGACCCAAGCTGGGTTGATATGCGAGTGAAGACAGTGCTTCTGAGGCGGAGGCGAGTGCTGCACCAGAACAGGTTGTAAGAGGCAGTGGTGTGGCCAGAGGGAGAAGCAGGGCCAGAGCTGGTGCATCAGCAGCAACTGTTTCACGTAGTGAAGCTCCCGTGGCGAGGCCTAGATGTTCGCAAGTCTGGAGGTTCTTTAAAGAAAGTGAGGATGACCGACGGACTGTGGTGTGCAACCTGTGCCACACCAGGATCAGCAGGGGTGCCACCACTACTAGCCTAACCACCACCAGCATGCGCAGGCATATGAGTGCTAAACACCCCACTCAATGGAACCAAGGCCGTTCACCACCTCCTGCGGGTCACACCACTGCTCCTTCCCCTGTGTCACTCGCTGCCTCTGCTAGTCAACCCCCTGCGTCACTCGCTGCCTCTGCTAGTCAACCCCCTGCCCAGGACCCCGGCACGAGCGCCTCCCGCCGGAAAACCACACCTTCGCCTCCACGATCCTCCACAGTGTCCACCAACATGTCCCAGCGCAGCGTTCAGCTGTCTTTACAGCAGACGCTGGAGCGCAAGAGGAAATACAGTTCCACCCACCCACATGCCCAAGCCCTCAACGTCCACATCTCCAAATTGCTTAGCCTGGAGATGCTGCCCTATAGGCTGGTAGAGACCGAGGCCTTTCGCAATCTCATGGCGGTGGCTGCCCCTCGGTATTCGGTCCCCAGCCGCCACTATTTTTCCCGATGTGCCGTCCCAGCCCTACACCAGCACGTGTCAGAGAACATCATCCGTGCCCTGACCAACGCTGTTTCTGAGAAGGTCCACCTAACCACGGACACGTGGACAAGTGCTGCCGGCAGGGACACTATATCTCACTGACGGCACATTGGGTTAACTTGGTGGAGGCTGGGACCGAGAATGACCCTGGGGCCGCTCATGTACTGCCCACACCGAGGATTGCGGGGCCTACCTCGGTCACGGTCTCTCAGACGTACTATGCCTCCTCCTCCTCCGACCCCCTCCTCCTCCACCGAATTACCATCCGTGGGCACGGCGCCTTCAGTCGGTAGCTCTAGGCGCAGCAGCAGTGCCCTGGGTAAGCGCCAGCAGGCGGTGCTCAAACTGCTGAGCTTAGGTGACAAAAGGCACACCGCCCAAGAGCTGTTACAGGGCATCACGGCGCAGACCGATGTGTGGCTGGCACCGCTGAACCTCAAGCCAGGCATGGTTGTGTGTGACAACGGGCGTAACCTGGTGGCGGCTCTGCAACTCGGCAGACTGACACATGTGCCATGCCTGGCCCACGTGTTCAATCTAATAGTTCAGCGGTTCCTCAAGACATACCCCAATCTGTCTGATTTGCTCACCAAGGTGCGCCGCATCTGTGCGCATTTCCGCAAGTCGACCACAGATGCTGCCACTCTCAGGGCAGCGCAGCGCCGCCTACAACTGCCCGCTCACCGACTGTTGTGCGACGTGCCCACGAGATGGAATTCAACATTAAACATGTTATCCAGAGTTTACCAGCAGCGCAGAGCGATTGTAGACTGCCAGATGTCAACTTCCACCAGAACTGGTAGTCAGGTCAGTCAGATTCCTCAAGTCTACAATGAGGAGTGGACGTGGATGTCTGATATCTGCCAGGTGTTGAGCAACTTTGAGGAGTCAACACAGATGGTCAGCGGCGATGCCGCCATTATCAGCCTCACCATCCCGCTGCTTTGCCTGTTGAAAAACTCACTGCTCAGCATCAAGTCGGATGCTTTGCGCTTGTCACAAGAGACGGTGGAGGAAGATACGTCGCTTGATAGCCAGAGCACCCTCCGGTCTGTTTCTCAGCGCGTATCGGAGGAGGGGATGAGGATGAGGAGGAAGAGGAGGAGAATGTCGGCGAGACAGTAGAGGGTACCAGTGCTCAGTCCTTAACTCTTGAGCGTGTATGGGCTGAAGAGGAGGACTTGGAGGAGGAGGAGGAGGAAATGGAGAGTCAGGCCAGTGAGGAGAGGGAATTCTTACGTGTTGGGACTCTGGCGCACATGGCAAGACTTCATGTTAGGCTGCCTATCCCGTGACCCTCGCGTTAGAAGCATTTTTTCAAACACCGATTACTGGGTGTTCACTCTCCTGGACCCACGGTACAAGCAGAACCTTTCCACTCTCATCCCTGCAGAGGAAAGGAGTATGAGAGTGAATAGATATCAACAGGCCCTGGTGCACAAGCTGAAACAATCCTTCCCATCTGACGCCGCTAGCGGCAGAGGGCATGGTTCTGTGGGCCAAGTAGCGGGGGAGAGGAGGCGAGCAGGCAGCTTGTCCAGCACTGGCAGGGGAACGCTCTCCAAGGCCTTTGCCAGTTTTATGTCACCCCAGCAAGACACTGTCACCTGTCCCCAGTCTAGGCAGAGTAGGGGGGAGCTGTACAGAAAGATGGTGAGGGAGTACCTAGCTGACCATACCAACGTCCGTAGCGATCACTCTGCTCCATACAACTACTGGGTTTCAAAGCTGGACACGTGGCCTGAACTGGCGCTGTACGCCTTGGAGGTGCTGGCCTGCCCTGCCGCTAGCGTGCTGTCAGAGCGGGTATTCAGTGCAGCTGGTGGCGTCATCACCGATAAGCGTACACGCCTGTCAACTGACAGCGCTGACAGGCTGACGCTTATTAAAATGAACAAAGCCTGGATTTCACCGGAATTCAAATCTCCTCCGGGGGAAAGCAGCTAAAGATTAACATTACTTATGTATCCGATTCCTCTTCTCTACTCCTCCTACTCCTCCTCCTCCTCCATATCGTCTTTGCCTAACGCTGACCAAAAAAACGCCATTTTTTAGAGGTCCAACTGGCACTCTTTTACCACAATTTTTCAGGAGAGCCCCCTACAGGCCCTCTCTTCAAACAATTTTTCCGGAGGTCCACCTACAGGCCCTCTCTCCAAACAATTTTTCCAGAGGTCCACCTACAGGCCCTCTCTCCAAACAATTTTTCCGGAGGTCCACCTACAGGCCCTCTCACCAAACAATTTTTCCGGAGGTCCACCTACAGGCCCTCTCTCCAAACAATTTTTCCAGAGGTCCACCTACAGGCCCTCTTTCCCCCTCTCCCAGTTCCAGTTTTATTTGCGCAAACTGCGTAAATTTTTTTTTGGGATAGGTGTGAAAAAATAATATTACCTGCGTATCTATATTGCCCAACATTTGATACGGTAGCAACAAGAAGACCAAACACATGCCTGCCTACAGGGTTCTGCAAATTCCTGGTCACAATGTCAAGGAGCTCGAGGTTCTGTTGATGAGCAACAAGTCCTTCTGTGCAGAAATCGCCCACAACGTCTCCTTTAAGAACCTAAAGACCATTGTGGAGAGAGCGGCACAGCTCGCCATCAAAGTGACGAACCCCAACGCCAGACTGCGCAGCGAAGGGAACGATAAATATCTCTGTGGTTATTTGTGCTAAATAAAAGTTAAATAAACACAAAAAAAAAATTGATCTGTTCCTGTGCCTGATCACCCAAGTTGAATCTGTCCCATCATGAGAAAGTCCCCCAAGGAGTCCCCACTGTAACTTGCTTCCCATACAACTACCTCACCCCCCGACACCTGTGTCTCGCCATTGTCCACCACCTCCTCAGACAACACTGGTAAATCCCCACTGTCAGCACACGGAGACTGCAAAAGGTCTTGCGAATTGGGGCAGAGAATGTTCTGGGGTAGCACATCAGAGAAGGGGTGACTATGGGGTTCCAGGGAGTACGTGACCACATGCAATCTCCATCCAAAAAGTCATACTGAGGCTCACCACCATGCTTTACACTGCAATCTTATTACTGAGGCTCACCACCATGCTTTACACTGCAATCTTATTGAAAGACAGACAATCAGGGGTTCACCGCCAGGTTGTCAGGCAGCATTTTTAAGTGGGTCACCATTACCGTGTCCCTGAAAATTGCCTTGGGTCATCGCCAGACTATTTTTATGAAAGGCCATGGGGTTCTATACACACAGTGCTGACGGAAGCCCATCAGCCTTTCTAAACACAATTGAATCTGTCCCATCATGAGAAAGTCCCCCCAAGGAGTCCCCACTGTAACTTGCTTCCCATACAACTACCTCACCCCCCGACACCTGTGTCTCGCCATTGTCCACCACCTCCTCAGACAACACTGGTAAATCCCCACTGTCAGCACACAGAGACTACAAAAGGTCTTGTGAATTGGGGCAGAGAATGTTCTGGGGTAACACATCAGAGAAGGGGTGACTATGGGGTTCCAGGGAGTACGTGACCACATGCAATCTCCATCTAAAAAGTCATACTGAGGCTCACCACCATGCTTTACACTGCAATCTTATTACTGAGGCTCACCACCATGCTTTACACTGCAATCTTATTGACAGACAGGCAATCAGGGATTCACCGCCAGGTTGTCAGGCAGCATTTTTAAGTGGGTCACCATTACCGTGTCCCTGAAAATTGCCTTGGGGTCATCCCCAGACTATTGGCCAGATTTAGAAAAAATGGTGTAATTAGGGAGCCTCAGAGGCATCCCTACATGCTGCCCCTGCTGTTTTCTGTCCATTTCCGTGGTGTTTCCATCATTTTCTGAGGTTTCCAGGTTTTCACCCAGCCTTCCCTAGGCAGAGCCCCGGTCCCCTGCAAAAAATGCTCGAGTCTCCCATTGACTTCAATGGGGTTCGTTATTTGAAACGAGCACCCGAGCATCGGGAAAAGTTTGACTCGAATAACGAGCACCCGAGCATTTTAGTGCTTGCTCATCTCTAGTTAAGACCTGAGAACGCTTCTGTGGAGTGTTGAAACCTCTAACATTAAAGGTTGTTACTTTAATGGGCGCCATGACAAAGGTGTCCAACCATACTAAATAACATTATGGTGATCATCCAATTCTGTGAGAAATAACATAAAACAAAAACAATAAAAGATGTAGCATATACATGCTGTGTGTCTTCTGCTTGCTGTTAGTGCTATGGAGCCACAGCACCAAGAGCAATAACCCCATTGTGATCTCAAGAGAGAGCCAGGGTATATTGGGATATGGGGACAGGTGATGGCATGAAATCAACCCAACCCGAATCCTCACACCCACGCTTCTGTAGAAGAAAACCCCTATAAGGGTGTATTACAAATCAGAAAGTAAGCTAACGCCAATGGTTGACATAAGGAACTGCATTAAGTAATTGAGTAATAGTGACCCAAGACAAGGTATATAAAGCTATGGTTCTCACGTAGGGTACATTGGTAACTAATACAATACCAATAGGGAGTCCCAGAGGTGTGTAGACAGTAGCTGTCTAGTTCTTATCAAGTTGACAGCAAAATATTCATCAGTGGGATCTCTCTGGTATGAAGAATGGAGATGAAGATGGGCCTGCAGGTGCAGGCAAGCCCCTTATTCCAGACACCTCTTGCTTTTGGGTGTCTTTTGCTTGGAGATTGTCTCCCAGTGCTCTAACGCTGGTAGTAGTGGTAATTTTGAAAGCTTGAAGTCCAATGGCATCCAGGATTCAACAGGTAGAGGTGGAATGTCCAGGATATTCCAGACAATATGTAGGTCTTGCGGTGTTCGGTTGACACAGCGGCGTCCATTTTTAGCAAAAGTAAGCCCGAAAGGATATAGCCACCGATATGCTATTTTCAGGTTCCTCAGGTGGTCTGTGAGGGGTTTTAGAGCTCTGCACTTGAGTAGTGTTGAAGGAGCAATATCCTGAAAAAGGGATATAGGAGATTCTTCATATTTTAGGTCTTTCTTGTCACGGGCGGCTTGTAAAATGGCAGCCGTGTCTCTGTAGCTCAAGAGTAGGGATGAGCGAACTTTTGAAAAGTTCGGTTCGGTTCGCTTCGGCGAACTTTCTTGAATTTCGGATTCGTACGAACCGAACCTAAAACGAACCTTGCTATAACGGCTGAATAATTGCTTCTACAATAATGGGAGTCAGATAGGATATAGTTTCGTTTACTTGCAGTTGCTATTAAAATGAAAAAAGTGGAAAAAAACCAAGTGACTTCAACAATGGCGACGCAAAATATACGCATATTAGAGAATTTACACTAATGCGTACGCTAATGCGAACATTCCCGCACAAATAACGAACATACAGTGTAACGTTGTCAAAGGTGCGCTACTTAACTGAATATGTACGCATTAGCGTACGCATACACTGCGTCTGCGAACATTCCTACTCAAGTAACGAACATACAGTGTAGCGTTGTAAATTGTACGCTACTTAACTGAATATGTACGCATTATCGTACGCATACACTGCGTCTGCGAACATTCCTACTCAAGTAACGAACATACAGTGTAGCGTTGTCAATTGTACGCTACTTAACTGAATTTGAACGCATTAGCGTACATTCTCAATAAATATGCGTATATTTTACGTCGCCGTTATTTTAAACCAGATTCCGTTACGAACTTTCTCAAAATTCGGTTCGGTGACGAACCGAACTTTTGGGAAAGTTCGTAACGAATCTGGTTCGTTACGGTCGGTTCGCTCATCCTACTCAAGAGCCCCAAATAACATCTCTGGGTATTTCACCTTGTTTAGGGGGTGGGCGTAGAGAGCGGTGTATTCTTTCTATAATGATGGAGTCTGCCTGCTCTTCACCCAGAAGGGTGGCAAATAGCAGTCTGGTGGTAAGTTCCACTGTGTCTGGCGTCAAAGATTCAGGTAGGCCTTTAATTCGTATGTTCTTCCTACAGCTCCTGTTCTCCTGATCTTCGATCAGGAGATAGGCATTATTGAGGGATGCCACTTGAGATTCAAATTGTTGAGCTAATGCAGAGCTGTGTGCTACTACTAGGCCTTGGTTCCTGCTCCATCTTATCAACTCGGGTGCCCCAGCGCCCTAACATCAAATCTCAGGTCTCTAATTTCTTGTATTAATGAAGCTAGGGCCTGGGATAAGGTGGTCTTAAAAAAGGACTTGGTAAGCATATTAGTGCCCTCTGCTTGGGCCAGTTCACTTGCCTCCATAGTACAGGGATCTTCATCCTCTTCCTCGCCGTCTGAGTTGGGACTTGTCTTTCCCTATTTTGACCATTTTGGTCATTTCTTGGCGGTAGAAAGCTGTGAAGCACGGGTCTGTGAGGCAGGAGCTCTGTATCAGACCTCCATCTTGTTCAGCGGTTAGACTCCGCCCCTCTCCATAATGGAATTCTTAGATAACCTGAACCTTGTATGCCGAACTTGAAAACAGAAGTTCGCTCATCCCTACCAATGATGGCTTATCCTGAGGATAGGCAATCACTTATGAAAATGCTGGACAAACTCTTGAAGGCTGCTAACAAAAGTAGAGAAAGTTATACTGGGCTACATAACATCTAGACTACACAACCTACAATAACTACATATACAAAACATACACATTTTCATCACAATGATATACAATAAATCAAATGAAATATTAATAGACTGTTTTCAAATTTCATATTTATTCTTGTACATTGTACAAAGTGTCCTTCCTCTGTGTATTGGATCATTTGTAAAATGTGACCGGTTCCCGAGTGATAAACTGATGTTACATCAGGGCATTTACTATAAACACCCAGATGATCCAGAACATGATAAAAGCAATCCTCACTGGTAATAGGACGTGCTTCGCTATCACAAGGCACCAGGTATGGGGGATCCATGCTCTTTATTCCAATGATTACAGAGACACATGGAAAAAAAAAAAAAACATTTAACACCGAGGTAGACATACTGTTATTTTAGGTTTGTTTTGCATTATTCAAACAAAAAAATACTTAAAAAATCTAAAAAAAGAATTCACATAACAATATACAAAGTTATACTTAAAAGTCTGACCTAGACATTTGACACAATCTATTAAAATGTATTTTACTGCTCAATAAAAGTAAAATAGGCTTATGTCCCATTCACACGTCAGTTTTTTGGTCAGTGATTGTGAGCCAAAACCAGGAGTGGAGCCTCCACAGAGATAAGGTATAAGGGAAACATCTGCACCTGTTCTGTGTTTAGAGCTGCATCTGGTTTTGGCTCAAAATCACTGATGGAAATCACTGACCAAAACACTGACGTGAATAAGGCATTACGCTCCATTGTACTGTAACTCAGCACAGCCCATCTTCTGGAGAGAAGGATCACACACACTAAAAAGAACTGCAGTCATAGACAGAGCTAGGAAGCCATTAACCTCAAGTGCCGGCAAACAAAACCTGCTGCTGTATTCCAGACACAAGCCTCATCAGTATGAAGCTTCGCCATACTACTATAAACTCATCGATAGCTACCTTACATCCAGCTCTGTCACATAGGGTAGTCCAGTCCTGCTGGGATAAAACTTCTCCTTGCTGTTACTTAGTGCCCTGTGGATAGTATTCAATCCTTTTCATGCCACTATGGAATTCAGATAGGATCCACTTCTTCTTGTTCTGGTAGCACACTGTGGGTAGTACCGTATCCAATTCTTCCTAGGCTGCTCCACCTGCACTTCAAGTCCATTAGATTTGCCTCCGCCGGCGGAAACTCTTGAACCTAAGCAGCTGAATGGTGACATCCCCACTATGCAGACAAAAGGACTGATTACTATAACAGCAAGGAGAAGCTTTAACAACCCAACAGGATCGGACTACCATAGGTGACAGAGCTCAATGTAAGGTAGCTACCCATGTATCTATTGTACTGATGAGGCTTGTGTCTTGAATACAGTAGCATGTTTTCTTTGCTAGGACTTGAGGTTTAATGCTTTGTAGCAGCGCTATTTATCTTTACGAGTCCAGATCTTTAGGGTGCTGCCACATGTTTAGGTTGTTTGAAGCAGTTTTTGAAGTCAAAATCATGTGTGGATCCTAAAAAAAAAAAAAAAAAGAAAACATAAAGGACAGAAAAGAGTTCTTTTCTTTTTTGAATCCACTCTTGGCTTCAAAAAAACCTAATCGCATGGCAGCACCCTTAGAGTATAGTCACACACGGTTTCATGATGCAGTTCTGGAGGCTAAAACCAGGAGAGAATTCAAAAAAAGAGGAAAAGTCTTATCTGTCCTTTATACTTTCTCTCCTTTTATGATCCGCTCCTGATTTTGCCTTCAAAACTGCATGCAGAAACCTGACCGTGTGGCCGTACGTGAACCTTATCTTCTGAAGATGGGCTGCGTTGTATAAAGAGGGAGCTCAGCCTCTTTTAGTTTTATTTTGCAGCAATTTAAAGGTACTTGGCGGTGAAGGCCTCAGCATTGTAGCTCCCTATATGTTTTATCTCAGTTATTTTAACTACTTTCACAGAAGACGCGATTATTGTGATTATTTATTTTTATTACTTTTAAAATGTATTTTGAGAGAAAATGAGGAATATAACACCAATCAAAAAGGTGAGGCACTGCAAAATATCAAACAGTAAAGATGCAAACAAAAGGCCTCGAGAAAATGAGGAAGTAAAGATTTGGAACACACAGAAGAATCCTGCTTCCTCAATGTGCTAGTGTAATATTTATTGTAGGGATAGTAGTTCTATGGTAGTGTTTGCTATATGGCAATTGATTACTTTGCATTCTAAAACTCCATTTATGTTGGATTAAAAAAAAAAAAAGTTTAAACAGAGAAATTACCATCCAGGGGTTACCAAATATTACCAACAGGGCAACTGGAATCTATTACATATACAGGAATTGTGACACCAGGACAGGAAGGCAATGACTTCTGTGCAGAAGAAAGCACTAGAACATACGGTATGAGGCATCTGAAGGGTGACAGCAGTAGGTGTGTTTCATTAATAGATTCCAGAAATGTTGATTTGTAAGAATAATGAGGCTTTAAAGGGGTTGTTTTCTTACATTTAACTGTTAGGGTATGCCATAAACGTCGAATGTGCGGTGTCTGACCTCTGTGGCCCCCAACTTTCAGCAGGACAATGCAGCACTGGTTCTAATAAAGAACCTTAAAACTTCATTTCCTGACAGCTCTGCTCTTCAGAGGCTACACGGCCATTGTCTATAATGAGCAAACTATGAAGAAAGTAAAGGGGAGCTATGAGGAGAGTATGAAGCATGTTGCACTCCTGGACAGTTTATCATTTTTCTTCCTTCTGAGGATGAAGTCTTCTGTCTATCAAAACGCGTCTAGAATTTTTTGAGCCACACCAGTATTTCCACCACTATTCATATCATGCTGCAAAGAGACATTCCACTAATTAACATTACCAGCACGTAAGAGATAAGCATTCTGTAAACCATCGCAGGCACCAATTTCTGCTCACAATGCAACAGTATAACAGGCCGAATGGAGCACATGGTCCGTCTAGTCTGCCCTTATATGATTTCTATTTATCTCAGATTAGATATCTTTCACAGGTAGGTTTTAATTCATTTCTGTCCAAGCCTCAACAACTGTTTTGGTGTCAAAACATCCCTTGACGATGGTTCAAATCTTCCCCTGTTGGGTTTTTTTGTTGTTTTTTTTTTGTTCTTTTTTTTTAATTAGAACTACTTCCCTTCTGAACCATATTTATACTGTTAAAGGGGTTGCCCAAGTTTTTTTAAAAACACTGGGAACCCCTGCAAATGGCCTAAAATAATAAATGAATGGACACTTAACTGCTTTCTCTGCTGCTTCTCTGAACGTCGTGCTCAGGTCCTCCCGCTGCTGAAATCATCTTTTTGGCTGCAGCCAGTAACTGACCTCAGCTCTGCATGGATGTCCCTGCTGAGGCCAAATATTGGCTCAGAAAATCACCACAGCAGCGAGAAAAACAAAGAGCAGCAGTAAGGACAACAGTATATTGCAGGAAGAAACAGCAGAGAAAACAGGTAAGTAACCATTTATTTTCGGCCATTTGCAGGGGTTGCCCGAGTTTTTTGGAAAACCTCTTTAATGTTATGCTGGAATGGTAATGTCACCGACCAGACCCTGCTACAAGGGTAGATAAACTTTGCTGTTAGGGACCCAGGTTATGTCTGTGAAGTTGGTAACATAAAACTGGTGAAGGTCTGCTAATGGTAAAACATCCACAATGATCAGGGAGCTACAAAGAGAAGTCAGAAAAAAGGGTCAAAACCAGGAGAGACAAACATGGTCAATGCAGTAAAGGAAGGTTGAATCCATAGACAAGCCAAGGTCAGTTACTAATAGAGTCAATATAACCAGGAAAAGGAGCCACAGGGATAATTCAGTAGTAGTTCACCAGGATGAACAACGCATCAGAAGGTTAAGATGGCCTCTTGGAATAGAGGGAGGTCAGCCAGTATCCTTTCTTTCCTGGGACCCCCATAATCAGTCTTCTTGTAGTGTCTTGTTGCTGTCTTCCTCTGTGTAAGCAGGTAATATTTGCATGTCACTGTATTGTGGGTCCCCAGAATTAATTGTATTGGTGGACCCTAGGTATCCCAGTCTGACACGGCCTGGATGTATTTCTGGAGGGTAATAATATTACAGGTTATAGTTACTAAAGAGGGGTCGTTGATCCAGGGAGTAATTCTGATGTCTGATTGGAGGCAGAAAGGAACTTTTTCCCCTGAAATGAGGAAAATTGCCCTCTAACTCATGGAGTTTTTTACCTTCCTCTGGATCAACTTGCACAATAACAGGCTGATGGGTGTCTTTTTTCAGCCTTAGTCCTGTTGACAGGACTATTTTTTCCATATTTTTTTCCGAACCAAACAAAACTGTTATTTGTTCCCATAGACATGTATTAGAACTGAGCAAAACTGAATGCCTGGTAAAGCCTTCTGTTTTGTATTTCGTTCTAAAATTCTGTTATACTGTATTATAACTCTGTTATAACGGAATTTAAAATGCGGATGCGAACTGCTCTTACTTGTGCTGACAACTGTAGAGGCTCTGGGGTGAAATAAAATTAAATGAAATTAAAAATTAAATTAGTGGCAGGTTTTCCCACAGATATGGTACCGTATTTCTGTGCCCAATATGTCATGCCCAGCTTGTGCCACCTAAGGCACATCCCACCCTTTCTTAAAATGCCATAAATGTGGATATAAACTGCTGTTCGGGTACGCTGCAGGGTTCAGAAGGGAAAGAGCACCCTTTGGCTTTTGCAGCACTGATTTTGATGGATTGGTTTACAGGCGCCATGTTGCTTTTGAACAGCCTCTTGATACCAGTACCGCTATTTTCTGGGAACCATACTCTTTTTTTATTTTATTTTTTATAGAGCAGTATGAGGGATTATTTTTTGTGTGATGAGTTCCCATTATTGGTTCTGTTTCGAGGTACGTATACAGACTTTTGATCACTTTTTATTTAATTTTTTGGGAAGCAGAATAAAGAAAAGGCAGCAACTTTGCCATTATTATTTGGGTTTTGTTATAGCACAGTTGGAAAATCACACATTATCTTTATTAAGAGAAGAAAAGGATTCAAATGAGCTCTTAACAAGCTCGGCATTATCTTTATTCTGCTGATCAGCTATGCCAATGTTAAGTAGTTTTTATGTTTTACCACTTTTACACAAAGCAGTTAAAAAAATTGCTTTTGCAACAAATTTTATGAAAAGCATATTTTTTCTGACAATGGTGTTGCGTGAGTGCTTTTTTTGCTGAATGAGTTGACATTATCCTTGGCAAAAAAAATTGTACATATTACTTTTTGATCACTCGATATTATCATTTTTGTGAGGTGAGGTGACCAAAAAATGGCTGTTTTATTTCGTTTTTTTTAAGTCATTCACCTGACAAGGTACTGTAGATCATGTGATATTTTTAGAGACTA
Source organism: Rhinella marina (assembly GCA_900303285.1). Taxonomy (NCBI): domain Eukaryota; kingdom Metazoa; phylum Chordata; class Amphibia; order Anura; family Bufonidae; genus Rhinella; species Rhinella marina. Next base: position 20,877 of record ONZH01013750.1, read on the forward strand.
CTTAAAAATGTTACTGTGAATGACTTGATGAGGGGAAATGGTGCTTTTTTACTTAAAGTTTTTTTAATAACATTTTCTTTTTACTTATTTTTATCCAATTATGGGACTTCTGAGGGTATGATTCCTGTTTCAATGCAATATACTGCATGCTGTATTGTACTTCTCTGAACTGTCCGATTTACATTGACAGTGTGGGACTGGGCGTCATAGGCCTCCATAAATGCCATCAGCACCCTGTGATCACATCTCAGGTAGCCGATGGGTTGGGAGAGGGATAGCCTGCTAATTACTTAATTGCACTTTTTTCGTCTCATTGGGTACAGGGAAGAGCCGTACTCTGACCAAACAACGATACCAGTATACTAAATAAGCATTGATAGCATTTGCTATCTACTGTATATAAAAATCACAGAAAAAGATAATCATCCTGCACAATGTAATAAATGAATATGCAGATGTACATGGCCACATTTATAAAAGAAATATCACAACAAATAATGCACAATAGATGCAAGCATTATATATGGACTAAGCAATTATTCTGATGTGATAAAATCTGAGACTCTCAGCCAATACATTTTGATCAAAACAGATCTGTGCCCGCCTACCAGCGCCAAGGTGGTCTCAGTCAGGCAGGACCTACTCTAAACCTACCTATGCCTCTTCCGAGCAGGGGTGCCTGGTTTAGTCCCATTGACTTTAATTATGCTCGGGTGCTCGAGTGCTCGTCCGAATGCTTGATCATCACCTGGGTGCTCGATCATCACTAGTGGTTACCCAGAAAAAGCTGGATTCATTGCTGTGTGCCGCTGTTCTCCTGCTTACCACTGTGGTCCTGGTTCAGTGGGGATCTGCAAGAATGTCCAGAAACCGCTAATCTGCAGTCTTTCCTGGCTACCTTCCAGCTGGCATGGTCTAAGGAGCCCAGCCGCACATCCTGCGCCGCACCAGCTCTGCTGCGTCTACGACAGGGGTTCCTTGTCTGTGGGTCAGTACGTCATCCAGTTTCATACGAGAAGAGCATCGAGGCATAAGCTCTGTCTCAGTTGTTCGACTTCTCTGACCAGCAAGAGAAGCCCCAGTACATTGTAGATCTTGCTCGCTTGATCACAGGGGCTCTTGTCCTGGTCAAAGATGTCCCTCCCGGGGAGACATTTCTGCCATCTGCCAAGAGAAAACACATTCTTGCTTGGGGGCATGACTCCAACCAAACTAGCTGGTCACCCAGGGATCCGCAAGAACTTTTGTCTCGCTAAAGAAGATGGTGACTATTTGACAATGAAATACAAGTTAGCACAATTTTGTTCATCAACTACTTAATTTCTTTCACGATTTGACCTTGGCTTTGAACGTTTGTGAATTTGTCTTTCATTTTCTGTCACTAGTCACTCATTACCCTTCCCGATTCCGACCCTTCACTTATATAGGAAGGGACTTTTGACCAGTTTTTGGCCGCCATTTAGGACAGATCATTTAAATGGGTAGGGTCAGTGTCTTTTCAGGAGTTCAGGGCTCACAGTTCCCAGGGTGGGATTCAAATTTTTAACAACAGGTTCCCTACTCAACGGCGGACACGCGGCGTCACAACATATGTTACATATACATACACCCTATATATGCAACACACATACAAATAAATACACCACATATACACTACAAACATATGCCACCCAACTTTTAATAAGTCTAAGGAGCTAAACTGTGGAATTGAAGCGTTCATCTCCAGCTGCTACCGCTTCCAGAGCACCGGATTGGGATTCAGCCGGTATCACACTTCTCTGATCAGGCTGTAATTTTAACAACCGGATCTGGAGAACCTGAAGGAACTGGCTAAATCCCATGCCTCTCTACTGTGAAAAGAATTGAGTTTATGGTAATGTTTTATGCTGTGTCTGATTCAATAAAGATAATGTAAATCATATCATGATAATTTGTACTAGATTGGCCTGTACTGTAGAAACAGAGATAAGGAAAGCATAAGAAATTTATTAGTTCTCTGACCCCTATTTGAAATATTTCCACATGAATTTGCAAGCCATCAGTAGACCACAATCTTAATCATCCATACTTCCATTTCTTCTATGCATTACTACTATTATATACATCTGTCACAATGTTTTTTTTTTGTTTTGTTTTTTTCTTCATTGTTTTAGGAGACAGCATGCTTGGAGAAATAAACAATGACACATCAAGGCCCATATTCTACCTTGTTGCTTTTTCTACATCTGGAACCAAAATGACTGTACTCATAACAGCAGTTTTGCTGATTTATCTTCTTATTCTTAGTGGGAACCTCCTCATCATTTCATTGATATGTCTTGAGCCCCAGCTACACACGTCCATGTACTTCTTCCTGTGTAATCTATCCACGTTGGATATTTTGTTTGTGTCCACAACCCTCCCTAAGCTGATCTACATATCTCACACCGGTGACCATGTTCTGTCGACTACTGGTTGTTTAGTTCAGTTTTATTTGTATCTATTGTTTTCAGATACAGAGTGCTACCCTGCTGACAGCCATGGCCATTGACCGTTATGTAGCAATTTGCTTCCCTTTACATTACACTCGCATTATGAATAAAAAGTTTTACGTGTTATTAGCATTTCCTGCATGGTTTATGGCCTCCATCAACGCCTCCATTGCAACCTATTTGGCTTATAACTTGATATTCTGTGGCTTAATAGAGATCCAAAATTTCTTCTGTGATCTTAAGGCCCTGCTTTTTTCTTCCATTTATGACACTTCTACTTTCAGGATCTTTAGTAAAGTAGATGGCCTCTTTACTGGGGCTATTCCCCTTTGTTTGATCTTCACATCCTACGTCTGCATCATTCACACTGTCTTAAAAATTAAGTCTTCACATGGAAGATGGAAGACGTTCTCAAGCTGCTCTTCCCATATAACAATAGTGGTTGTGTACTTTGGTTCCGCCACATGCTTGTACATGACTAACTCTCTAGAACAAGATCTCATTTTCTCAATGATGTTTGTGATTTTGGTCCCGATGTTAAACCCTCTAGTATACAGCTTGAGGAATAAAGACATTAAACGGGCTCTGAGAAGACTACAAGTTGAAAGGAAAAATAACATGGCTACCATAACATTGATATCATTGCTGTGCATTTATAAGTGACTGTAAATATTTTGTAAAAAATGTATTTTTTGCGTTAGTTATTGCATTTTTACAGACTATGCCTGTTGTGATATATTTCTGCATACAACTTGTGAAATACAGTACATGGACCCTCATAGAGTACTTATCAGGTTCCCTTTAAAGAAAATCTTTTACCAGTTTTATGGTGTCCTAACTAAGGGCAACATAAACTAGTGACAAATGCCCTTAGCAAAATGCAGGGTCTATTTCTTTACATTTTTTGACAGCTCCAGTACATGCCGATAAGTCCTGGATATTCACAAGCTCCTGATTAGAGATGAGCGAATCTATTTGCTGCTTCGTAGATTCTATATGAATCTTCGCTATTTCCTACACCGAAGTGAATCCGAATCTTTTCAGATTCGCTTTGTGAGAATCTTCTTAAATCTTTGTATGCTAATGCTCCGTACGCATCTGATAATTGTATGTTAATGCTACGCATCTGATAATTTGTACGCTAACGCCTAGGTATTCAGTTAAGTAGCATACTTTTACTGTATGCTCATTATTTGTGCGGGCCTAGAGAATAATACCCTAAAGCTTCCTACGCATTTTGTACTCTCATGCATATGTATTCGCGGGAATGTTCACAGAACACAAATATTTTTTAACGCAACTTGGACCAAATCAAATCTTATCCAGAGCAAATCTTTTTAAAAATTCGGCAAATATTTGCTGAAAGCGAATTCTTTGAAGATTCGCTCATCTCTACTTGCTTGATTTTCATCAGAGGGGGGCTATGTGACTTCCTCAGGTAGACCGTAGGTAGACAGTGCAGAAGGAGCAGGACTAGGAGTGACACATACCTTGGTTCCAATGGAGGCTAACCTGGTGGCATCATTGAGAGAGGCAGCATCTCAACATATGTAAGGTCTCTTGGCTGCAGAAGCAGCTTTGTGAGGTCCTGGGTGAGGGGGGCCACAGTATAACATTCTGTAAGGGCTGATTTTATAAAAATTGGGCCGGAGGCACAGGGGGCCTCTCTTGTTCACTAGTTGTAAACAGTTTTTATAAAATCACAACTTCTATTCATACATGTAACCCTTGATCCCCAATTCAGGATGGCACAATTATGAAGGCTAACACAGCACAGTTCGACAGAACAGAACTTGAGCTTGATTGTTACACTCACAATTGGGCTCACTGGTTGGTAGTTACAAGTGATGGCGTACAGTTTGGCATATACAGTCTCAGCCTGGCAGCCTAGTACATGACTACACACAATCTCAGTTAACCTCACAAAGCATCTTATGGTATAAGATCACTGAGGTTCTCCATGCACTGCCTTGGCCTCTGGTCAAACTTACAGGCAGGGATGGCAAAGCTTCTATCAACAATCGGTTACACCATGCCACCCTGAGACCCATCACAGGAGTAACAAATATATTATCATGTCTACCTGCACCAGAATGTAGGGAACCAGGGGCCATGGGGAGATTATGCCTGTAGCCTGCTTCACAGATGGAGGGCATGCATTGAGTATTTTGGTTTTTTGTTTTGGTTTGTCAGTACTGCTGGGGCACTACAGGAGGAATTATATCTACTGGGGGCAGTAGAGGGCACATTATATATATATATATATATATATATATATATATATATATATATATTCAGTAAGGGGGGAATTATATTGACTGAGGATTCTGCAAGGGAATATGTACTTGGGGGCAATCCAGGAGGCATTATAACTACTGGTGGCACTACGGGGGTGTTATAAATTATACCTACTGGTAGCACTACAGGAGCATTATAAATACTGGTTCATCATAACTACTGGAGGGCACTACAAAGGGCATTATAGCTGCTGGGACCTAAATGGAGATAACTGCTGAATGGGACTGGGGCCTACATGGGGATGATTACTGAGTGGAGGCATAAAAGGGGACATTATTGCTAAGTAGGTGTGTCCTGTGTGTCCATTTATGCCAAGACAAGTTGTTTGCTAGGAGAAGTCATCATAGTGATGTGTGCAAGATTGAGGAAAAAAGGTAAGAGAACAACTCCAGTGAGAGAAAATATGACCTGAATTGGTAACCAAACAGGTGTCATGCTCGTGTGTGGGAAACACCACACTAAACATATGAGGGAAAGAGGTGCGGGAATAATGCCTGGAAACTAGGGAATGAAGATGGACACCTCCTGGTAAAACCCTAATCAAAGTCCTGACTAACTACCAGTGTGAACAGACCCCAGATGTAGGTGAGTTCATACACAGAAATACCTAGTGTCCCTATCTAACCCTATAGGACACTGGTACTAATGTCAGGACTGAGACAACCTGTTTCCTCTGAAAGGAAGGGCAAACAGGAGTCTCCCACAGGCCTTACTACAAATGAAAGGGAAATGCAACACAGAAAAATAAAATACAAAAGGAAAAGAAAACAGTTAACTTCAAAGAATCTATGGCAGCGCCAGGAACTCATCCGAGATCCACACACACACTAGTCCAATAGAAGCTATAAAACCACACAACATTGTGGGGGAAACAACTTCAAATAGGGAATGTGAAATGACCACAATAGCAACACCTGGGGGTTAAGAGAGTGGCAAGCACCAGAAAACCACATAGACACCTGTTGATCCACAAGGTAAACATGTCAGATCAAACCACGTGTTGCCAGTCTCACAGATCTCGTGGGAGCGTCCATATGTCTCGTTATGTCCGTGACAACAGGATTGTTAATGAATGAGACCTAAGTAGGTATGATGTATGGTCATGGTGGAGCGGTATTATTTGACCTTTATAGAAAAAGGGGGTCAGTCAGCACATCTAAATGCGCAGGTGCATGCTGCCATGGCTACAAACACAAAGGAAAAAAATACAATGCAACAGCACTCTGCAAACCAAATAAAGTAGAAAAATGCCATAGTAATAAAAAATATTCTGGTGCTAATGCTACACTTATTTAGTAAATTTGAGATTCTTGGCAAATACATTTTGCACAAAATTATTTGGGCCTGCCAGGCAAACATCGAGGCGATCTCTGTAAAACGGGAACTTAACACTAATTATTACCTGTTATGTACCAGAACAGCCACCATAAAATTCAGGGAGTGCAGGTTTCACATGCATGCTGGGTCACTCTGCGCCTGCACATTTTCTTTGTGGTTTGTACTGGAGGTATGACTACTCTATTTAGTCTTGCACCCCTGACCAGCCTGTCTGACCCATAGGCTGATTTTAAATGAGTAAGTATAAAGCTGTAGCCTGCTCTCCATGCACTCACTGGAAGCCTTTTGGCACCAGGAGAGGTATAGAGTGGACTCTCATTGCATTCATTGGAAGCCATCTGGCACCAGGAGAGGTATAGGGTGTGCTTGGAATGCATGTTGGTATCTGCATTCCCTGGATTGAATGGAGGCCATTTTGGCACCAACATGATAAAAAGCAGAGTGGACCCAGCATGCATGTGGAACCTGCACTCCCTGAATTTTTATGGTGGTCATTATGGCACATAACAGGTAGTATTTAGTGTTAGGTTCCCGTCTAACAGAGATCGCCATGACGTTTAGTAGACAGGCCCAAAATAATTTTGTAAAAAATGTATTTGCCAAGAAATTTACAAAAAAAGTGTAAGCATTAGCACCAGAATATTTTCTATTGTTATGGCATTTTTGTACTTTATTTGGTTTGCAGAGTGCTGTTGCATTTTCTTACCTATTTGACCTTTATATAGTATTATTGTTCATAATGTTGGTCATGGTATACTGTGTGGTGAGGTTCTATACAAAACACGGTGTATCCATAGGTTATGAGTCACAATATTTGTCTTGTCCTGGATGCTGGCAACCCCAACTCTACAACCACTGGACCCAAGCAACACTGTGGTCCCATTCAGGTACTGGAAGCAGTCCTCAAGTGCTCAGCAGGAATCTCTCAGATTCTCTTCCTTTTTAATGAATAAATGCTGACAGAATCTGACTCCCCTCCACAAATCACTCTTTGTACTCAGATGTAATGCCAGCCCCGTGTACTACTAGTTTTGAATTTGACAACTCTGTGTGATTACCATCCATGAGGTGTGCCAAAACACTGCATGATATAGTCCATGCTGTCACTACACTACATCCACAAAGGATCACAAAACCTTGTTCACCCCATTTCGGGTTCAAGTATAATAACATATTAAAGGGGTTGTCCCACTTCAGCAAATGTTTAGACACTGCATACTAATTAATACTTTCACAATGTGTTCAAATATGTTTCCAATTACAGTAATAGTTTTCCAATTACAGTATTTTAACATATTTTACCATAAAGTGACCACATAAAACCTGTTATTCAAACAGCTATGCTCTCAAATCTGTTAGAGTTTAAAGGGATTGTCTGGGTTCAGATCTGAGCCCAGAGATACCCATAATTTCACCCAGGCAATCCACTTGATGTTAGGATTCGGGGCATTTTCATGCTCTGATGCTTTCCCTTGCCCTGTGCAGGATCACACAGGGTAAGGGCTCTTCAATTTACAATAACAAACGCGCAGGGCTGAGGCTTTAAAGCCTGTAAAATGCCTTTAGTGCTTCCCTAGCGGTTTTACAGGCTAGGGCAGTGTGCTAAAGCCCCCCTATCAGTGCTGGTGGTGACGTCACTGGGGCTCACTGCTGGGTGGAAGCCTCCGCCAGGCAGCCCTAAAGAGGAACCTGGTCCATCACCGGAAATCCTATAAAATGCCTTTGCCCCCTACAGGACTCAGCTCAGGGTAAAGGAGAGAGCATTGGAGCATGAACTACTCCGATGCTCAAATTTCAGGGGAGCTGCCTGAGTGAAAATGGGGATATGTCCACGTTCAGCTCTGAACTCGGACAACCCCTTTAACAAAATTCACAGGTGATGCCTATGCTGATATAGACGCACCATAAGGTAATAACGTTCAAATCAAGTGAAAATAGGATTCCAGAGTAAGGCTCACATTGAATGGTTGTGCTAACCTTAGGCACAACTCTAGTGAAGACTCATCAAAATGAATGCTAGAATCCCACAATTGGATGGTTGGTCTGCAGCCACGAAAGGAGGTCTTCTTATCGGGGAGGCCTGAAGAAGATGAGAAATTGTCAGTAGATCAAACTTTGATCTACTGACAAAAACGCCTTTAATCAGTCTGTTAATTGTGTCAGTGACTTAAAGCAATTTTGAGGGTTCAGAACACATGTTCATCCATATAGCTGTTATAGGAGATTTAAGCAGTCTGTTAATTGTGTCTGTTGCATAACGCTATGGCTAACATAGACAAAACAGGCTATCAACCCCACTTATGCTGTGTCTGGGTTAACCTCTCGGTTCCCAGAGACAAACCCAAGGCTTACAACGCACAGTTTAACCTTTTCAAGGGCAGATATTGGTTCTCCCAAAACATGGTCTTCTCACAATACACATATACTGTATGAATATACGTATTAAGGATATTTGAATCTATTTGTTACAAACACAAAATTTGTTATTCATTTTCCAAAATTAGAGAGAGATAAAAAAAACTAATATTCTAAACTCAAGATGGATTCCAAATTGATAAAATTGATTTGTTTATCTAGTAGGTATTTTTATACATATCTCCTGCATCATAGATCATTTTCCCACTGTTTTTGGTGGTAGCCTCAAAATGTTCAATCATGCTTTTTCATAACAAATGTTTTACTTTATTATTGTGTTTGCATCCACAAATTATGCTTCTCTGGAAAGCATACTATCCTAACCAATGGCCAAAGCTAGCCGATTGGTAAATGTCCAACCACTTGCACTCCTTCTGACTAGCTTTTCAGGTGTAGCTCCATCACTGGAAACTGGAGGCACAACTGCTCAGCATCGTCAACATTGTAGTAAAGAGAATTATTTTTACTACAGCGCTGTTCCGATTGAAGTCAATGGGAGTAGAGCTGAAGTAACAATCTCCCCCACTATAAGGTTCCTATGTTGACTTCTGGTAATGGAGTTACATCTGAACAGCTGATCATCAGGATTGTGGACTGTCAGAAACCGGCCCAATCAGCTAATGATTAGTGTTGGGCAAACTTCTGTTTTCAAGTTCAGCGTACAAGAATTCTGTTATGTATTTTTCTACCATGGACCACAAGTTACGGCCTGTGGCATCTGAATCCATGATGAAATTTTTAGACAACCCGAACCTTCTATGCCGAACTTGAAAACAGAAGTTCGCTCATCCCTATCAATGATGGCTTAGGGCCTGTTCACACAACCATGTGAACGGGTCCGCACCTATTCCGCAAAATTGAGGAATAGGTGCGTGCCCGTTCACTTCAATGGCCGGCACGGGATCTTGCCGAGCTGCAGCTACGCAAGAAAATATAAGGACATGTTCTATATTTTCTTGAGGAACCCGCGGCAATAGCGAACAAGAATAAAACATTTTGAAAGGGGCAGGTGGCCGTGTGCTCCGCAAATTGTGGAACACACGCCGGGCGGCATCCGTGGTACTGCGGATCCGCTTTTTTGTGGATTCGCAATACTACTGCCGTTTGAATGGCCCCTTATCCTGAGGATAGGCCATCACTTAGGAAAATGCTGGACAAACTCTTGAAGGCTGCTAACAAAAGTAGAGAAAGTTCTTCTAGGCTACATAACATCTAGACTACACAACCTACAATAACTACTAGAGATGAGCGAGTAGTGTTCGATCGAGCCGGTATTCGATCGAATACTACGCTATTCGGCATACTCGATTTCAATCGAGTATAACGGCGATGGCGCACTGAGAATTCGTTTCCCCTCCCACCTTCCCTGGCGCTCTTTTTCCACCAATCAACATGCAGGGGGGGTATGACAGGCACGCTGAGCACGCTGGCAGCGCGAAAACAGCGTCTACATGGATTGGCTGGAAAAACCATGTGACCTCGAATATTAAAAACTCAGCTCTTCCTGCTCGTACGCATATGCTGCGTGAACTTAGTCAGGGACAGAGGCTGGAGAAGGGACAGACAGGTTTTAGCAGTTGGACAGGCAGGAGCGTGATTAAAAGCCCTTATCAGGGCTACTATAGTGCAGTACAGTGATAGCTTTACTACAAGATACACTTTACAGAGAACGGCTGCCGTATTCAGGGATAGCTGCTGGAGTAGGGACAGAGAGAGGCATTAGTGGTGTATTAGGTGCTCTGCTACATACCAAACTATATTTGGCACTACTGTTCTGCGTTCTTTTTGGCTGCAAAACCCTGTTATATAACTAGTGTGTATATGCACCATCTGATCTGGCAGTATACGGCTGTGAATTTTTTTTTTTTTTTTAAATACAGTTTATTTGGCTCTAGTGTTCTGGGTTCTGTGTGCCTGCAATACCCTTTTTGTATACCAGGTGTAAATACCCACCGTCTGAACAGTTAGTACACGGCTGTGTACCTTGAAATATACAATATCTAGGCCTTTTAATTGGCCACTGTACTGTGCGTTCTCTTGCTAAATTATTTCACATACCTGGTGTAAATACCCACCGTCTGTACAGTTAGTACACGGCTGTGTACCTTGAAATATACAATATCTAGGCCTTTTAATTGGCCACTGTACTGTGCGTTCTCTTGCTAAATTATTTCACATACCTGGTGTAAATACCCACCGTCTGTACAGTTAGTACACGGCTGTGTACCTTGAAATATACAATATCTAGGCCTTTTAATTGGCCACTGTACTGTGCGTTCTCTTGCTAAATTATTTCACATACCTGGTGTAAATACCCACCGTCTGTACAGTTAGTACACGGCTGTGTACCTTGAAATATACAATATCTAGGCCTTTTAATTGGCCACTATACTGTGCGTTCTCTTGCTAAATTATTTCACATACCTGGTGTAAATACCCACCGTCTGAGCAGTTAGTACACGGCTGTGTACCTTGAAATATACAATATCTAGGCCTTTTAATTGGCCACTATACTGTGCGTTCTCTTGCTAAATTATTTCACATACCTGGTGTAAATACCCACCGTCTGTACAGTTAGTACACGGCTGTGTACCTTGAAATATACAATATCTAGGCCTTTTAATTGGCCACTGTACTGTGCGTTCTCTTGCTAAATTATTTCACATACCTGGTGTAAATACCCACCGTCTGTACAGTTAGTACACGGCTGTGTACCTTGAAATATACAATATCTAGGCCTTTTAATTGGCCACTATACTGTGCGTTCTCTTGCTAAATTATTTCACATACCTGGTGTAAATACCCACCGTCTGTAGCAGTTAGTACACGGCTGTGTACCTTGAAATATACAATATCTAGGCCTTTTAATTGGCCACTATACTGTGCGTTCTCTTGCTAAATTATTTCACATACCTGGTGTAAATACCCACCGTCTGTACAGTTAGTACACGGCTGTGTACCTTGAAATATACAATATCTAGGCCTTTTAATTGGCCACTGTACTGTGCGTTCTCTTGCTAAATTATTTCACATACCTGGTGTAAATACCCACCGTCTGAGCAGTTAGTACACGGCTGTGTACCTTGAAATATACAATATCTAGGCCTTTTAATTGGCCACTATACTGTGCGTTCTCTTGCTAAATTATTTCACATACCTGGTGTAAATACCCACCGTCTGTACAGTTAGTACACGGCTGTGTACCTTGAAATATACAATATCTAGGCCTTTTAATTGGCCACTGTACTGTGCGTTCTCTTGCTAAATTATTTCACATACCTGGTTGTAAATACCCACCGTCTGTACAGTTAGTACACGGCTGTGTACCTTGAAATATACAATATCTAGGCCTTTTAATTGGCCACTATACTGTGCGTTCTCTTGCTAAATTATTTCACATACCTGGTGTAAATACCCACCGTCTGTACAGTTAGTACACGGCTGTGTACCTTGAAATATACAATATCTAGGCCTTTTAATTGGCCACTGTACTGTGCGTTCTCTTGCTAAATTATTTCACATACCTGGTGTAAATACCCACCGTCTGAGCAGTTAGTACACGGCTGTGTACCTTGAAATATACAATATCTAGGCCTTTTAATTGGCCACTATACTGTGCGTTCTCTTGCTAAATTATTTCACATACCTGGTGTAAATACCCACCGTCTGTACAGTTAGTACACGGCTGTGTACCTTGAAATATACAATATCTAGGCCTTTTAATTGGCCACTGTACTGTGCGTTCTCTTGCTAAATTATTTCACATACCTGGTGTAAATACCCACCGTCTGTACAGTTAGTACACGGCTGTGTACCTTGAAATATACAATATCTAGGCCTTTTAATTGGCCACTATACTGTGCGTTCTCTTGCTAAATTATTTCACATACCTGGTGTAAATACCCACCGTCTGTACAGTTAGTACACGGCTGTGTACCTTGAAATATACAATATCTAGGCCTTTTAATTGGCCACTGTACTGTGCGTTCTCTTGCTAAATTATTTCACATACCTGGTGTAAATACCCACCGTCTGTACAGTTAGTACACGGCTGTGTACCTTGAAATATACAATATCTAGGCCTTTTAATTGGCCACTGTACTGTGCGTTCTCTTGCTAAATTATTTCACATACCTGGTGTAAATACCCACCGTCTGAGCAGTTAGTACACGGCTGTGTACCTTGAAATATACAATATCTAGGCCTTTTAATTGGCCACTATACTGTGCGTTCTCTTGCTAAATTATTTCACATACCTGGTGTAAATACCCACCGTCTGTCAGTTACTACACGGCTGTGTACTTTGAAATATACAATATCTAGGCCTTTTAATTGGCCACTGTACTGTGCGTTCTCTTGCTAAATTATTTCACATACCTAATTATATACCCAAATATTGTATTTGCAACCAAAAAAAAATAAAATGCGGAGGGGGGCTAGCGGAATCGGACGTGGACGAGGACGGGGGCGCGGAAATGCTGTTGGTGGCCTTGTTGAAGCCAGTGGGGATACAATGCGTGCTGGTGAGGGTCAGCCAGGATCCCACTCATCCAGAATCCCTGCCTTTATGGGACAGTTAAGCAGGGGGCGAGTTACACCGCTGTTGAGGCCTGAGCAGGTTGAACAGGTGGTGCAATGGATAGCCGATAGCGCTTCCACACAGTTGTCCACCAGCCAGTCATCCACACAGTCTCACTCTGACCCTCCTTCCTCCACACCTGGCCAACAGAGTCATCCCACCCTTGACCCCTCCCAGGAGCTCTTTTCGGGTCCTTTTTCAGATGTGCCGGAAGAATCCCAGGAGCTAGCAGAGGAATTTGTTTGTAGTGATGCCCAAACACTTGAGTTTTCGCCATCTCCTGCTGATGTGGACCCTGAACCAGCATCTGTTATCATGAGCGATGATGATGATGAGACGCAGTTGCCATCAAGGGAGGCTGTTGGAATGTCCAGTGGGCAGGAGGAGGAGCAGAGTGAGGAAGAGGAGGTGGTGGATGACGAAATGACCGACCCCACTTGGCCAGGGGTGATGTCCAGCGGGGAAAGCAGTGGAGAGGTGGTGGTCTGCGCAGCACCGAAAAAGGCAGCAAGAGGCAGAGGGATGTCCAGAGGCAGAGGGATGTCCAGAGGCAGAGGGATGTCCACAGGCAGAGGGATGTCCACAGGCAGAGGGATGTCCAGAGGCAGAGGACAGTCCAGACAGAGTAGTGAGGCCACAGCCAGCACGGCCGAAGCTGTTCCCGGCAGCGGGCAGTCGCGCGAAGCTCCCCCATCGAGGCCTCGTACTTCTGTGGTGTGGAGATTTTTTAATGTTTGTGCGGATGACAAACTGAGCGCGGTTTGCACACTCTGCCACTCAAAACTGAGTAGGGGCTCTGAGAAGAGCAATCTGACCACCTCAGGCATGCGGCGTCACTTGGAAGTCAAGCACTGGGCTGAGTGGGAGAGAGCAAACGCAATACAACCTGCGCCCGGTCCTGCTGCCACTGCCTCTTCCCCTTTGTTGTGTGCTGCCACTGCGGTCCAGACCTCCAGCCAGGACACCTCCACATCTGCCTCTGCCTCGGCTACTTTGGGGCCTTCTCCTTCAGCCTCCCCTTCCCCCGCCTCTTCGCCTGCACCTTCACACTCCTCGTCCCATCAACTGTCCATCTCGCAGGCGTTCGACCGCAGGCGGAAGTACGCCTCGAGTCACCCCCAAGCCCAAGCCTTAAACTGCCACATCTCCAAACTGCTGGCCCTGGAGATGTTGCCGTTTAGGCTTGTGGAGACGCAGGCCTTCCGCGACCTGATGGCGGCTGCCGCACCTCGCTATTCCGTCCCCAGCCGCCACTACTTTCCCGGAGTGCCGTCCCCGCCCTGCACCAGCACGTGTCGCGTAACATCAGGCGGGCCCTGAGGTACGCAGTCAGCGCAAAGGTCCACTTGACCACCGACTCGTGGACAAGCGCTTGCGGCCAGGGACGCTACATCTCTTTGACGGCACACTGGGTGAATGTAGTGGAAGCGGGGACGGGGTCGCAAACAGAGACGGCCTACCTACCACCCCCGCCCAAGATTGCCAGCATGGGTTCTGATAAACCCCCCTCCTCCTCCTCCTCCTCCTGTGCCTTAACATCGCCCTCAGCCGCTAGCTGGAAGCGTTGCAGCACTGGCGCGGGGAGACGTCAGCAGGCGGTGCTAAAGCTCATCAGCTTGGGCGACAGGAAGCACAGCGCCCCAGAGGTGAGGGACGCCATATTGCAGCAGACGGAGATGTGGCTGTCGCCGCTGCAGCTAGGACCAGGCATGGTCGTGTGCGATAACGGCCGTAACCTGGTGGCGGCTCTGGAGCTTGCCGAACTCAATCACGTACCATGCCTGGCCCACGTTTTTAATCTGGTAGTCCAAAAATTTCTAAAGACTTACCCCAACCTGGCAGAGCTACTGGTGAAAGTGCGGCGCTTGTGCGCTCACTTTCGGAAGTCAACTGTAGCTGCTGCTAGCTTAAAAAAACTCCAGCAACGCCTCCATTTGCCTGAACATCGGCTGTTGTGCGACCTGCCGACTCGCTGGAATTCCACCTATTCCATGTTGGCCAGGGTGTGTGAGCAGCAGAGAGCATTGATGGAGTACCAGATTATGAATCCACGCGTGCCTCCAACTCAGCTCCCTCAGTTTGCCAACCACGAGTGGCCATGGATGGCAGACATATGCGATGTACTGCGTATCTTTGAGGAGTCCACCAAGAAGGTCAGCAGCGAGGACGCTATAGTGAGCGTAACCATCCCGCTCCTATGCGTCCTTAAAGAATCGCTCATCGCAATAAGGGAGAACGCATTGCACGCAGAGGAGACGGGGGTAGGAGGAGACGCAACGGAGCTACACAGTCAGACCACACTTTTGTCTGCTTCACGGTGGCAGTTGCAGGAGGAGGAGGATGAGGAGGAGGACGACGTGGAGGTGGCTGTGGAAGAGGAGGAGGATGCTGGCGGCGAGGGTAGCAGTCAGGCTGTGTGCGTCCCATTGGTTCAGCGCGGATGGGGCGGAGAGGAGGCGGAAGAGGAAGAGGAGGAAATGGCAAGTGATCCTTCTGGTGGGGGCAGTGAGGTCATGCCTATTCAGAGTCTGGCACACATGGCTGACTTCATGCTGGGCTGCTTTTCCCGGGACACACGTGTTGTCCGGATAGTGGAGAACAAACTGTACTGGGTCTTCGCACTCCTGGACCCCCGGTATAAAGATAACGTCTCCTCTTTTATTCCGGTAGAGGAGAGGACGAATCGATTGCTGGAATACCAGAGGGAACTCGTGCAGAACATGATGGAGATTTTCCCACCCACCATCGCTGGCGGCAGAGAGGAGAGGGTCTCCCAGAGTCCCACAACATCAATCAGGCCCACAGCCACCAGGGGAACACTCTCCAAGGTGTGGGACACGTTCATGGCACCCCCTCGTGCAACTTCCATCACTGCGGGGCCCGCTATCAGCAGGAGGGACAAGTATCGGCGGATGTTGCGGGAGTACCTGGCAGACCGTAACCCTGTCCTCCCCGATCCCTCGGCGTCCTACACTTACTGGGTCTCCAAGTTGGACACGTGGCTGGAACTGTCCCTGTACGCCTTGGAGGTGCTTGCCTGCCCTGCCGCCAGCGTGCTATCAGAAAGGGTGTTCAGCGCAGCCGGGGGCATTATAACCGATAAGCGCAGCCGCCTGTCAACCGACAGTGCCGACAGGCTGACGCTAATCAAAATGAACAGCAAGTGGATTGACCCGGACTTTGCTTCTCCAATAGAGATGAGCGAGTAGTGTTCGATCGAGCCGGTATTCGATCGAATACTACGATATTCGGCATACTCGATTTCAATCGAGTATAACGGCGATGGCGCACTTAGAATTCGTTTCCCCTCCCACCTTCCCTGGCGCTCTTTTTCCACCAATCAACATGCAGGGGGGGTATGACAGGCACGCTGAGCACGCTGGCAGCGCGAAAACAGCGTCTACATGGATTGGCTGGAAAAACCATGTGACCTCGAATCATAAAAACTCAGCTCTTCCTGCTTGTACGCATATGCTGCGTGAACTTAGTCAGGGACAGAGGCTGGAGAAGGGAGAGACAGGATTTTAGCTGTTGGACAGGCAGGAGCGTGATTAAAAGCCCTTATCAGGGCTACTACAGTGGACTTCAGTGATAGCTTTACTACAATATAGACTTTACAGAGAACGGCTGCTGTATTCAGGGATAGCTGCTGGAGTAGGGACAGAGAGAGGCATTAGTGGTGTATTAGGTGCTCTGCTACATACCAAACTATATTTGGCACTACTGTTCAGCGTTCTTTTAGGCTGAAAAACCCTGTTATATAACTAGTGTGTATATGCACCATCTGATCTGGCAGTATACGGCTGTGAATTTTATTTTATTTTTTTAAATACAGTTTATTTGGCTCTAGTGTTCTGGGTTCTGTGTGCCTGCAATACCCTTTTTGTATACCAGGTGTAAATACCCACCGTCTGTTCAGTTAGTACACGGCTGTGTACCTTGAAATATACAATATCTAGGCCATTTAATTGGCCACTGTACTGTGCGTTCTCTTGCTAAATTATCTCACATACCTGGTGTAAATACCCACCGTCTGTTCAGTTACTACACGGCTTTGTACTTTGAAATATACAATATCTAGGCCTTTTAATAGGCCACTGTACTGTGCGTTCTCTTGTTAAATTATCTCACATACCTGGTGTAAATACCCACCGTCTGTTCTGTTACTACACGGCTGTGTACTTTGAAATATACAATATCTAGGCATTTTAATAGGCCACTGTACTGTGCGTTCTCTTGCTAAATTATCTCACATACCTGGTGTAAATACCCACCGTCTGTTCAGTTACTACACGGCTGTGTACTTTGAAATATACAATATCTAGGCATTTTAATAGGCCACTGTACTGTGCGTTCTCTTGTTAAATTATCTCACATACCTGGTGTAAATACCCACCGTCTGTTCAGTTACTACACGGCTGTGTACTTTGAAATATACAATATCTAGGCATTTTAATAGGCCACTGTACTGTGCGTTCTCTTGCTAAATTATCTCACATACCTGGTGTAAATACCCACCGTCTGTTCAGTTACTACACGGCTGTGTACTTTGAAATATACAATATCTAGGCATTTTAATAGGCCACTGTACTGTGCGTTCTCTTGTTAAATTATCTCACATACCTGGTGTAAATACCCACCGTCTGTTCAGTTACTACACGGCTGTGTACTTTGAAATATACAATATCTAGGCATTTTAATAGGCCACTGTACTGTGCGTTCTCTTGTTAAATTATCTCACATACCTGGTGTAAATACCCACCGTCTGTTCAGTTACTACACGGCTGTGTACTTTGAAATATACAATATCTAGGCATTTAATAGGCCACTGTACTGTGCGTTCTCTTGTTAAATTATCTCACATACCTGGTGTAAATACCCACCGTCTGTTCAGTTACTACACGGCTGTGTACTTTGAAATATACAATATCTAGGCATTTTAATAGGCCACTGTACTGTGCGTTCTCTTGTTAAATTATCTCACATACCTGGTGTAAATACCCACCGTCTGTTCAGTTACTACACGGCTGTGTACTTTGAAATATACAATATCTAGGCATTTTAATAGGCCACTGTACTGTGCGTTCTCTTGTTAAATTATCTCACATACCTGGTGTAAATACCCACCGTCTGTTCAGTTACTACACGGCTGTGTACTTTGAAATATACAATATCTAGGCCATTTAATAGGCCACTGTACTGTGCGTTCTCTTGTTAAATTATCTCACATACCTGGTGTAAATACCCACCGTCTGTTCTGTTACTACACGGCTGTGTACTTTGAAATATACAATATCTAGGCCATTTAATAGGCCACTGTACTGTGCGTTCTCTTGTTAAATTATCTCACATACCTGGTGTAAATACCCACCGTCTGTTCAGTTACTACACGGCTGTGTACTTTGAAATATACAATATCTAGGCATTTTAATAGGCCACTGTACTGTGCGTTCTCTTGTTAAATTATCTCACATACCTGGTGTAAATACCCACCGTCTGTTCAGTTACTACACGGCTGTGTACTTTGAAATATACAATATCTAGGCATTTTAATAGGCCACTGTACTGTGCGTTCTCTTGTTAAATTATCTCACATACCTGGTGTAAATACCCACCGTCTGTTCTGTTACTACACGGCTGTGTACTTTGAAATATACAATATCTAGGCATTTTAATAGGCCACTGTACTGTGCGTTCTCTTGTTAAATTATCTCACATACCTGGTGTAAATACCCACCGTCTGTTCTGTTACTACACGGCTGTGTACTTTGAAATATACAATATCTAGGCCATTTAATAGGCCACTGTACTGTGCGTTCTCTTGTTAAATTATCTCACATACCTGGTGTAAATACCCACCGTCTGTTCAGTTACTACACGGCTGTGTACTTTGAAATATACAATATCTAGGCCATTTAATAGGCCACTGTACTGTGCGTTCTCTTGTTAAATTATCTCACATACCTGGTGTAAATACCCACCGTCTGTTCAGTTACTACACGGCTGTGTACTTTGAAATATACAATATCTAGGCATTTTAATAGGCCACTGTACTGTGCGTTCTCTTGTTAAATTATCTCACATACCTGGTGTAAATACCCACCGTCTGTTCTGTTACTACACGGCTGTGTACTTTGAAATATACAATATCTAGGCATTTTAATAGGCCACTGTACTGTGCGTTCTCTTGCTAAATTATCTCACATACCTGGTGTAAATACCCACCGTCTGTTCAGTTACTACACGGCTGTGTACTTTGAAATATACAATATCTAGGCATTTTAATAGGCCACTGTACTGTGCGTTCTCTTGTTAAATTATCTCACATACCTGGTGTAAATACCCACCGTCTGTTCTGTTACTACACGGCTGTGTACTTTGAAATATACAATATCTAGGCCATTTAATAGGCCACTGTACTGTGCGTTTTCTTGTTAAATTATCTCACATACCTGGTGTAAATACCCACCGTCTGTTCTGTTACTACACGGCTGTGTACTTTGAAATATACAATATCTAGGCCATTTAATAGGCCACTGTACTGTGCGTTCTCTTGTTAAATTATCTCACATACCTGGTGTAAATACCCACCGTCTGTTCAGTTACTACACGGCTGTGTACTTTGAAATATACAATATCTAGGCCTTTTAATAGGCCACTGTACTGTGCGTTCTCTTGCTAAATTATTTCACATACCTAATTATATACCCAAATATTGTATTTGCAACAAAAAAAAAATAAAATGCGGAGGGGGGCTAGCGGAATAGGACGTGGACGTGGACGAGGACGGGGGCGCGGAAATGCTGTTGGGGGCCTTGTTGAAGCCAGTGGGGATACAATGTGTGCTGGTGAGGATCAGCCAGGATCCCGCTCATCCAGAATCCCTGCCTTTATGGGACAGTTAAGCAGGGGGCGGGTTACACCGCTGTTGAGGCCTGAGCAGGTTGAACAGGTGGTGCAATGGATAGCCGATAGCGCTTCCACACAGTTGTCCACCAGCCAGTCATCCACACAGTCTCACTCTGACCCTCCTTCCTCCACACCTGGCCAACAGAGTCATCCCACCCTTGACCCCTCCCAGGAGCTCTTTTCGGGTCCTTTTTCAGATGTGCCGGAAGAATCCCAGGAGCTAGCAGAGGAATTTGTTTGTAGTGATGCCCAAACACTGGAGTTTTCGCCATCTCCTGCTGATGTGGACCCTGAGCCAGCATCTGTTATCATGAGCGATGATGATGATGAGACGCAGTTTGCCATCAAGGGAGGCTGTTGGAATGTCCAGTGGGCAGGAGGAGGAGCAGAGTGAGGAAGTGGAAGAGGAGCTGGTGGATGACGAAATGACCGACCCCACTTGGCCAGGGGTGATGTCCAGCGAGGAAAGCAGTGGAGAGGTGGTGGTCTGCGCAGCACCGAAAAAGGCAGCAAGAGGCAGAGGGATGTCCACAGGCAGAGGGATGTCCACAGGCAGAGGGATGTCCACAGGCAGAGGCATGTCCACAGGCAGAGGGATGTCCAAGGCAGAGGATGGCCAGGCAGAGGGATGGCCACAGGCAGAGGACAGTTCAGACAGAGAAGTGAGGCCACAGCCAGCAGGGCCGAAGCTGTTCCCGCCAGCGGCCAGTCGCGCGAAGCTCCCCCATCGAGGCCTCGTACTTCTGTGGTGTGGAGATATTTTAATGTTTGTGCGGATGACAAACTGAGCGCGGTTTGCACACTCTGCCACTCAAAACTGAGTAGTGGGCTCTGAGAAGAGCAATCTGACCACCTCAGGCATGCGGCGTCACTTGGAATTCAAGCACTGGGCTGAGTGGGAGAGAGCAAACGCAATACAAACTGCGCCCGGTCTTGCTGCCACTGCCTCTTCCCCTTTGTTGTGTGCTGGCCACTGCGGTCCAGACCTCCAGCCAGGACACCTCCACATCTGCCTCTGCCTCTGCTCTGCTACTT
>ONZH01013751.1:0-20760 GCA_900303285.1 Rhinella marina
ATAAAGTATACTCATAGTACAGTATAGAATAGTATAGTAACAGTATAAAGTATACTCAGTAGTACAAGAATAGTACAGTATAAGTATACTCAGTAAAGTATAGAATAGTATAGTATGACAGTATAAAGTATACTCACAGTACATAGAAATAGTATAAGTATAAAGTATATAAAGATACTCACCAGTACAGTATAGAATTAGAATAGTATAGTAACAGTATAAGTATTACTCACAGTACAGTATAGAATAGTATAGTAGTATACAGTATAAAGTATACTCACAGTACAGTATAGAATAGTATAGTAACAGTATATAAAGTATACTCACAGTACAGTATAGAATAGTAGTATACAGTATAAAACAGTATAAAATATACTCACAGTACAGTATAGAATAGTATAGTAACAGTATAAAGTATATACTCACAGTACAGTATAGAATAACAGTATAGTATATATAGTATACAGTATAGAAGTATAAAACAGTATAAAGTATACTCACAGTATATAGTATAGTATACAGTATAGTAATAGTACAGTAGTAACAGTATAAAGTATACTCACAGTACAGTATAGAATAGTATAGTGTAAAGTATAAAGTATACTCACAATCAGTATATAGAAATAGTATTAGTAACAGTATAAGTTTATACTCATAGTACAGTATAGAATAGTATAGTAACAGTATAAAGTATACAGTCACAGTTACAGTATAGATAGTATAGTAATAGTATATAAGTATACAGTATACAGTCACAGTACAGTATAGAATAGTATAGTAACAGTATAAAGTATACTCACAGTACAGTATAGAATAGTATAGTAACAGTATAAAGTATACTCACAGTACAGTATAGAATAGTATAGTAACAGTATAAAGTATACTCACAGTACAGTATAGAATAGTATAGTAACAGTATAAAGTATACTCACAGTACAGTATAGAATATATAGTAACAGTATAAGTACTCACAGTATAGAATAGCAGTATATAGAACTATAGTATAGTATATAAGTACAGTATTACAGTACAGTACCTCACAGTACAGTATAGAATAACAGTAACTCAGTACAGTAAGTAGTATAGTAACAGTATACTCACAGTACAGTATAAAATAGTATACAGTATACTCATAGTACAGTATAGAATAATAGTAACAGTATAAAGTATACTCACAGTACGTATAGAATAGTATAGTAAACAGTAAAGTATAAAGTATACAGTTCACAGTACAGTATAGAATAGTATAGTAACAGTATAAAGTATACTACTCACATAGTATACAGTATAGATATAGTATATCAGTATAAAGTATACTCACAGTACAGTATAGAATAGTATAAAGTAACTCAGTATATAAATAGTATAGTAACAGTCACAGTACAGTATAGAATAGTATAGTAACAGTATAAAGTATACACAGTACAGTATAGAATAGTATAGTAACAGTATATAGTATACTCACAGTACAGTATAAAGTATACTCACAGTACAGTATAGAATAGTATAGTAACAGTATAAAGTATACTCATAGTACAGTATAGAATAGTATAGTAACAGTATAAAGTATACTCACAGTACAGTATAGAATAGTATAGTAACAGTATAAAGTATACTCACAGTACAGTATAGAATAGTATAGTAACAGTATAAAGTATACTCACAGTACAGTATAGAATAGTATAGTAACAGTATAAAGTATACTCACAGTATAAAGTATCATAATGTAGTAAAGACACAGTGTGCTCTGTAAATACCCCAATACCCTCTTATACTGTATATCATTGGATATTGTAACGTTCTGTAACTTTGGGGCAGATTTGAGGCAGAATTCTGGAGAACATGAGGAACGCCCTTCTGTTCTGTGTTGGAGATACTTTTTGCCCTCCCCGCACGCTTTTCTGCGCTCTGGTATAGTAAATTCATAAAAAAACATCAGATTTATCAATGGCGAGTATAAGTTATTTGGTGCAATAAAATGGTGTGAAGTAAACCGGCCGGGACTGCGGAAAAGCGCCTGATGTGGTAATATTCACCAAATCTGTCGCACAACGGGAGCCACGGTGGTAAATTTGGCGCACCTTCTGCCGGTCACATCTAATCGTTGGAAGTTCTGTCCCTATGACTTTACATTCATCACCGTTATCAAGATCTTTTCTTCTTGTCTGTGAATTGAAGCAGCCTTGTTTACATCCAATAGCTGTAATAAAAGATCACTGCTTGCTGTCAGTGAATGGGTCCAGAGGATGGAAAGTAGTTCTCACTGCTGAGTGTTCGTTACAGTTGTATCCAGTCTAGACAATCCTCTATTAGGTAAAGAGCCTGGACTCCAGACTGAAACATTGTAACAAACTAACAAGACATCATCAGATGCTCTCTACACTGATACATTGTAGCAATCTCCCAGATGTGGGATGCATCAGGTCAGGATGGGTTTGCTGAATGTTTCCATTCACTGACAGCAAGAAGAAATCTTAAAAATGCTGGACAAGTGATTTCGGGTTAACTCTTATACTCGGCTCCAGCCGCTCGCTGCCTCCTTTGGCAGGTGGATCCCCCTTGTTTACATGGATATCATTCATTAGGGGCCCCCGAGTGCAGTCACGGCTGCTGGGATTTGGGGGGTTTGGGATCTCGGGTCAGGCAGGGTTCAGCACCTGCAGTCTGATGGACTCCTATAATATATTGCATCCACAGTAATCTCCATGGTGTAACAGGAGACCCCACGCGCCCCCCGGCCGGGGAGAGGAGGATTTTACGCAGGGATTTAACCAGGGGCCCATCACAATACAGGCTGGAGAAACCTGTGCGCCAAATACAGAGGAGCACACAGAGGGGTCAGAGGGTCCATTACTGTTCCACCTGGACCCCTGGGGCCCCATAACTAACGACTAAGAGAATATGGACACTGGTTACATATATCGGGGTGAAGGAGAAGAATGACATCACATTGCATGATGTAATCCCATACAGCGTGACATCATTGTCTCCAGGTGATGACATCAGCAGGCACTTCTTCTCTGACAAACTTTCTCCCCTCCGCCTCTTCCTTGGCCAGTGACATCACATCCATCAGTCACAATCAGCTGCAATACCAAGCACGGCCACTAGCCAATGTATGGCGCTGTGTCTGGTATACTATGAATAGGGCTCAGTGCTCACCCCCGCGCCGCACACCCTTCACACCGCTGATGAGCGGGACTGTCTCAGGAGTCAGACCCCCACCGATCACATATTGGTGACCAATCCGGTGAATACACCATCAATGTTGTGCTCCCAGAAAACTCTTTAAAGAAGCGCTCCCACAATTTAGAAAGATACATGGTGGAAACTGTAGTGAAGGTAATCGTCTTACCAGTGTGTTTCTGAGTTATAACCTCTTTTCTGATCCTCAGCTGTGTCAGGTGACCAACACTCCAAATAACACAGCATCTTATGTGTGGACAGGAAGTCAGTTTCTCTATGTTTTCCTGTGGGAGCCTCAATATCACTCTCATAGGAATGGATAGAGAAGTAACTGACTTCCTGTCCTGTGGCAGTTGGATCAGAGTGCTGGTCACATGACACAGCTGAGGATCAGAGTATATCATACATGACTATGATAACTCTGCTGGAAGCTGGACTGTCCCCAGATATAGTTATATGTGTCATACATCATTATGATAATTCTGCTGGAGGCAGGACCGTCACCAGACATAGTTACATGTATCATACAGGATTATGATAACACTGCTGAAAGCTGGACTGTTACCAGACATAGTTACATGTATCAAACATGACTATAAAAAGTCTACTTGAAGCAGGACTATCACCAGACATAGTTACATGTATCATACATGACTATGATAACACTGCTGAAAGCTGTACTGTCACCAGACATAGTTACAAGTATTATACATCATTATAATAACTCTGCTGGAAGCTGGATTGTCCCCAGATATAGTTATATGTATCATACATGACTATGATAACTCTGCTGGAAGCTGGACTGTCACCAGACATAGTTACAGTACAAGTATTATACATCATTATGATAATTCTGCTGGAAGCTGGACTGTCCCCAGATATAGTTACACATATCATACAGGATTATGACAACACTGCTGAAAGCTGGACTGTCACCAGACATAGTTATATGTATCATACATGATTATGATAACACTGCTGGAGGCAGGACTGTCACCAGACATAGTTATATGTATCATACATGATTATGATAACACTGCTGAAAGCTGGACTGTCACCAGACATAGTTATATGTATCATACATGATTATGATGACACTGCTGGAGGCAGGACTGTCACCAGATATAGTTATATGTATCATACATGACTATGATAACACCGCTGAAAGCTGTACTGTCACCAGACATAGTTACAAGTATTATACATCATTATGATAACTCTGCTGGAAGCTGGACTGTTACCAGACATAGTTACACGTATCACATCTATAATATTCCAGCCTCATTTCACCAAGTAAGTCTATAGAGCCCAGCAGAGCAGATGGATGGGAAAATCCCTGAAGGGGTGTCAATGAGCAGAAGGGGTTAATGGTGCCGGGCGGCCGCCGCTGTGTTTACTGCCTGTAGTGGAGTTTGACACCTGTTGCTTTTGAGGCCTGTGCCCTGTCCACACATAGAGGTTCTGACGCAATGTAACCGGATCCCCACTCTACTCTCCACTGCCAGTTACCAAGAAAAGCCCTCAGAGTTGTCACACACTCCGGGGGGCAGCTGCGTATCACAACTCCACTTACATCTCCATGTTCCCAACACTGAGAAGGATCAGCAAGCCGAGAACCACTTATATTTACAAATTAGATTGTCACCGATGACCCGGCACTGACACTCATCGGCCCGTCCATCAAGAGGCAGCAAACGCGGAATATTGCTATATAAGGGAATCCGCCTGCATTATGTATTAGAGCCATTGTCTTGGGTGCATTTGACCCAGCGATTTAAGAAAATAGGGCAAAATTTACCAGAAAGGCACCAACAATAATTCCCTCCGGTCCCCACAAAGTAGATAATTTCCCTGGTATCTATATTATTAACACTATATATATTATGACTGCCCTAACTGTAAAGAGCCCTTCCCTATACTGACATTCAGTATTGACTGCACTTACTGTAAAGACCCATTCTTTATACTAATATTCCACAGGGTGACCGTCCTTATTGTACATGAGCCATTTTCTAAACTCATATTCTGTAGTGACTGCTTTTACTGTAAAGAGACCTTCCTTATACTGATATTCTGTAGTGACTGCTTTTACTGTAAAGAGACCTTCCTTATACTGATATTCTGTAGTGACTGCTTTTACTGTAAAGAGACCTTCCTTATACTGATATTCTGTAGTGACTGCTTTTACTGTAAAGAGACCTTCCTTATACTGATATTCTGTAGTGACTGCTTTTACTGTAAAGAGACCTTCCTTATACTGATATTCTGTAGTGACTGCTTTTACTGTAAAGAGACCTTCCTTATACTGATATTCTGTAGTGACTGTTTTTACTGTAAAGAGACCTTCCTTATACTGATATTCTGTAGTGACTGCTTTTACTGTAAAGAGACCTTCCTTATACTGATATTCTGTAGTGAATACTCTTACTGTAAAGAACCCTTCCCTATACAGATATTATGTAGTGACTGCTCTTACTGTAAACAAAACTTCCCTATACATATATTCTATAGTGTGGCTACACCTAATTTAAATAACCCTTCAATATACAGATATTATATAGTGTAACTGCTCTTACTGTAGAGAACCATTCACTATAAGGATATTCTGTAGTGACTGCTCTAACTGTAAGAAAACTACCCTATAGAGATATTCTATAGTGTAGCTGCTCTTACTGTAAATAATGCTTCCCTATACTGATATTCTGTAGAGTGACTCCTCTTACTGTAAAGACCCTTCACTATACTGATATTCTGTAGAGTGACTCCTCTTACTGTAAAGAACCCTTCACTATACTGATATTCTGTAGAGTGAACTGTTCTTAGTGTAAAGAACCTTTCCCTATACTGATATTCTGTAGAGTGACTCCTCTTACTGTAGAGAACCCTTCACTATACTGATATTCTGTAGAGTGGACTGCTCTTAGTGTAGAGAACCCTTTCACTATACTGATATTCTGTAGAGTGAACTCCTCTTACTGTAGAGAACCTTTCACTATACTGATATTCTGTAGAGTGACTCCTCTTACTGTAGAGAACCCTTCACTATACTGATATTCTGTAGTGTGACTGCTTTTACTGTAAATAATCCTTCTCTATACTGGTATTCTGCAGAATGATTGTTTTTACTGTAAAGAATCCTTTTTTATACTGGTATTCCATAGAGAAATAGACAAACTTTATTAATGAAATGACAGGTTATAAAGTGCTAGGCGCGTCAGAGACACAATCAGAGTACAGAGATGATCTTATGTATCAGAGTGTGTGGTGGTGACAACAGCCGGATGGAGTTAGAATGACGACGCAGGACCCCAACATAAAAATTTAGCATCAACCGGTACAGTCGTAAATTATGAGATTGATCAAGTGTGGCATGACTTTTTAGATGGATATTGCATGTGGTCACGTACTCCCTGGAAACCCCATAGTCACCCCTTCCCTGATGTGCTAGCCCAGAACATTCTCTGCCCCAATTCGCAAGACCTTTTGCTGTTTCCGTGTGCTGACAGTGGGGATTTACCAGTGTTGTCTGAGGAGGTGGTGGACAATGGCGAGACACAGGTGTCGGGGGGTGAGGTAGTTGTATGGGAAGCAAGTTACAGTGGGGACTCCTTGGGGGGAATTTCTCATGATGGGACAGATTCAACTTGGGTGGATCAGGCACAGGAACAGATGAATTTTTTGGGGGGTTTAGTTAACTTTTATTTAGCAAAAATAACCACAGAGATATTTATTCGTTATCTTCTCTGCGCAGTCTGGCATTGGGGTTCCTCACTTTGATGGTGAGCTGTGCCGCTCTCTCCACAATGGTCTGTAAGTTCTTAGATGGAGACTTTGTGGGCGATTTCAGCACAGAAGGACTTGTTGCTCATCCAAAGAACCTCGTCCTCCTTGACATTGTGGACAAGGAATTTGCGGGTGGACCAGGAATTTGCGGGTGGACCAGGAATTTGCTGAACCCTGTGAGCAGCATGTGTTTGGTCTTCTACTTGCTACCGTATCCAATGTTGGGCAATATAGATTCGCAAGTAATATTATTTTTCACACCTATCCCAAAAATAAAAATGTATGCAGTATGCGCAAATAAAACTTGGAACTGGAATTGGAGAGAGGGCCTGTAGGTGGACCTCCGGAAAAATTGTTTGAATAGAGGGCCTGTAGTGGACTCTGGAAATTGTTTGAGGAGGCCTGTAGGGGGGCCCTCCTGAAAAATTGTGGTAAAAGAGTGCCAGTTGGACCTCTAAAAAATGGCGTTTTTTGGGTCAGCGTTAGGCAAAGACGATATGGAGGAGGAGTAGAGAAGAGGAATCGGATACATAAGTTATTTAAATCTTTAGCTGCTTTCCCCCGGAGGAGATTTGAATTCCGGTGAAATCCAGGCTTTGTTCATTTTAATAAGCGTCAGCCTGTCAGCGCTGTCAGTTGACAGGCGTGTACGCTTATCGGTGATGACGCCACCAGCTGCACTGAATGCCCGCTCTGACAGCACGCTAGCGGCAGGGCAGGCCAGCACCTCCAAGGCATACAGCGCCAGTTCAGGCCACGTGTCCAGCTTTGAAACCCAGTAGTTGTATGGAGCAGAGTGATCGCTACGGACGTTGGTATGGTCAGCTAGGTACTCCCTCACCATCTTTCTGTACAGCTCCCCCCTACTCTGCCTAGACTGGGGACAGGTGACAGTGTCTTGCTGGGGTGACATAAAACTGGCAAAGGCCTTGGAGAGCGTTCCCCTGCCAGTGCTGGACAAGCTGCCTGCTCGGCTCCTCTCCCCCGCTACTTGGCCCACAGAACCATGCCCTCTGCCGCTAGCGGCGTCAGATGGGAAGAATTGTTTCAGCTTGTGCACCAGGGCCTGTTGATATCTATTCACTCTCATACTCCTTTCCTCTGCAGGGATGAGAGTGTAAAGGTTCTGCTTGTACCGTGGGTCCAGGAGAGTGAACACCCAGTAATCGGTGTTTGAAAAAATTCTTCTAACGCGAGGGTCACGGGATAGGCAGCCTAACATGAAGTCTACCATGTGTGCCAGAGTCCCAACACGCAAGAATTCCCTCTTCTCACTGGTCTGACTCTCCATTTCCTCCTCCTCTTCAGCCCATACACGCTCAAGAGTTAAGAAAGACTGAGCACTGGTACCCTCTACTGTCTCGCCGACATTCTCCTCCTCTTCCTCCTCATCCCCCTCCTCCGATATGCGCTGAGAAGCACAACGGAAGGTGCTCCGGCTATCAAGCGACGTATCTTCCTCCACCGTCTCTTGTGACAAGCGCAAAGCATCCGACTTGATGCTGAGCAGTGATTTTTTCAACAGGCAAAGCAGCGGGATGGTGAGGCTGATAATGGCGGCATCGCCGCTGACCATCTGTGTTGACTCCTCAAAGTTGCTCAACACCTGGCAGATATCAGACATCCACGTCCACTCCTCATTGTAGACTTGAGGAATCTGACTGACCTGACTACCAGTTCTGGTGGAAGATGACATCTGGCAAACTACAATCGCTCTGCGCTGCTGGTAAACTCTGGATAACATGTTTAATGTCGAATTCCATCTCGTGGGCACATCGCACAACAGTCGGTGAGCGGGCAGTTGTAGGCGGCGCTGCGCTGCCCTGAGAGTGGCAGCATCTGTGGTCGACTTGCGGAAATGCGCACAGATGCGGCGCACCTTGGTGAGCAAGTCAGACAGATTGGGGTATGTCTTGAGGAACCGCTGAACTATGAGATTGAACACGTGGGCCAGGCATGGCACATGTGTCAGTCTGCCGAGTTGCAGAGCCGCCACCAGGTTACGCCCGTTGTCACACACAACCATGCCTGACTTGAGGTTCAGCGGTGCCAGCCACACATCGGTCTGCGCCGTGATGCCCTGTAACAGCTCTTGGGCGGTGTGCCTTTTGTCACCTAAGCTCAGCAGTTTCAGCACTGCCTGCTGGCGCTTACCCACGGCACTGCTGCTGCGCCTAGAGCTACCGACTGAAGGCGCCGTGCCCACGGATGGTAATTCGGTGGAGGAGGAGGAGGGGTCGGAGGAGGAGGAGGCATAGTACGTCTGAGAGACAGTGACCGAGGTAGGCCCCGCAATCCTCGGTGTGGGCAGTACATGAGCGGCCCCAGGGTCAGTCTCGGTCCCAGCCTCCACCAAGTTAACCCAATGTGCCGTCAGTGAGATATAGTGTCCCTGCCCGGCAGCACTTGTCCACGTGTCTGTGGTTAGGTGGACCTTCTCAGAAACAGCGTTGGTCAGGGCACGGATGATGTTCTCTGACACGTGCTGGTGTAGGGCTGGGACAGCACATCGGGAAAAATAGTGGCGGCTGGGGACGGAATACCGAGGGGCAGCCACCGCCATGAGATTTCGAAAGGCCTCGGTCTCTACCAGCCTATAGGGCAGCATCTCCAGGCTAAGCAATTTGGAGATGTGGACGTTGAGGGCTTGGGCATGTGGGTGGGTGGAACTGTATTTCCTCTTGCGCTCTAGCGTCTGCTGTAAAGACAGCTGAACGCTGCGCTGGGACACGTTGGTGGACACTGTGGAGGATCGTGGAGGCGAAGGTGTGGTTTTCCGGCGGGAGGCGCTCGTGCCGGGGTCCTGGGCAGGGGGTTGACTAGCAGAGGCAGCGAGTGACGCAGGGGGTTGACTAGCAGAGGCAGCGAGTGACACAGGGGAAGGAGCAGTGGTGTGACCCGCAGGAGGTGGTGAATGGCCTTGGTTCCATTGAGTGGGGTGTTTAGCACTCATATGCCTGCGCATGCTGGTGGTGGTTAGGCTAGTAATGGTGGCACCCCTGCTGATCCTGGTGTGGCACAGGTTGCACACCACAGTCCGTCGGTCATCTTCACTTTCTTTAAAGAACCTCCAGACTTGCGAACATCTAGGCCTCGCCACGGGAGCTTCCCTACGTGAAACAGTTGCTGCTGATGCACCAGCTCTGGCCCTGCTTCTCCCTCTGGCCACACCACTGCCTCTTCCAACCTGTTCTGGTGCAGCACTCGCCTCCGCCTCAGAAGCACTGTCTTCACTCGGCATATCAACCCAGCTTGGGTCATCACCTTGTCATCCTCCGATTCCTCAGTCTGCTCCCCCCTCGGAATTCCTCCCCTAACAACAACTTCACCACTGTCTGACAACCGTGTCTCCTCATCGTCTGACACCTCTTTAAAAACTTCTTCCACTAACTCAACATTGTCATCATCATCACCCACAGACTGCGACAGTTGGAAAACTTGGGCATCAGGAACGAGGTCAGCAGCAACCTGAGAAGTGGTTTGTGACTCTGGGAAGGGTCCAGAAAACAGTTCCTGAGAGTATGCCGGATCACATTCCAAATTTTCCTGGGAGGGGGCAGACTGGGGGGAAGGAGGTTGAGGTGGAGGAGCCAGAGGAGTGCTCCCTTGGGTAACGTGGGTGGACTGCGTGGAAGACTGACTGGTGGACAAATTACTTGAAGCATTGTCCGCAATCCACGAGATCACCTGTTCGCACTGTTGTGGTTTCAACAGTCCTCTACCACGTGTCCCTGTAAGTTGAGATATGAAGCTAGGGAGTGTAGCTCTGCGGCGTTCCCCTGCTCCCTCATCAGCGGGTACTGTCTCACCCTGCCCAGGACCACGGCCTCTGCCCCCTGCAGTAATTGAATGCCCACGCCCACGCCCTCGACCCTTAGCACTGGGGTTCAACATTTTTTGTATATAGGTGTATGATAAAAAAAAAAAAAAAAAATTAAGTCCGGTAGAATTAAGTGACGTTCAGAAAGTGTGACCTGGACAGTATATACGGATCGGAGCGAGTGTGCTGAACTGTGACACACAGAAAGGTTACACGCAGCTGAGTAAAATGGATTTGTATCACTGAGCTAAAACAACTGAAAAAATAATTTATTTTTTTATATTTAGTTTTTTTGGGAACGTGACGTGCAGGAACTATGGTAGAACTGACTGACACCCTGTTAACGGTGGCTATTTAGTCTGCGACTCAGAGAAATGTCGCACAGAGAGTTTTCTGGATCAAGTTGTAGATGATATTGGTAGCAAATGACTTGGTTGTATTCTGTGACGTACAGAAAGTGTCACCTGGACAGTATATATGGATTGGAGTGAGTCAGTGCTGAACTGTGACACACAGAATGGTTCCACACTGCTGTGTGCAATGGATTTGTATCACTGAGATAGAACAATAAAAAAAAAACAGGGTTAGATATGGCGATAGCTGCACTACTAGTGCCAGCCAGCCAAGTGACAAAAAAAAAAATAAAATTAAATGTCTTCTAGCCCTTAGAAGGGCTGTTGGGTTCTTTGTGGGTGATTCCTGCCTAACAGAGAACTAAATGCAGGCCCTAACACTGTCCCTGAAACGCAGCAGCTCTATCCCTAACGACATCCAGACGGCATCTGAGCCGAGCACCGCGGCCAGTCACCTGATCAGGCCAGCCAACCCCTGCTATCGACATGTAAGGGCCCCACGTGATGCTGGGTGGTACGCAGAGTCTCCTAGCTTGTGATTGGCTGTGTTTTTAGGCGCCAAAAAAGCACGATGCGGAAGTTGCCATTTCCTCGAGCATGGCGAGATACTCGTCCGAGCAGCGAGCACTTACGAGTACACTAATACTCGAACGAGCACCAAGCTCGGACGAGTATGCTCGCTCATCTCTAATAATAAAACATTTTTATTCAGTATCTATCTTTCTTTGCATAAATATAAACATCCACATATCTCCACAGTGGTGCAAGCTAAAAAGAAGGTTTAATTTTAATCAGCATGATCAACCCTACCAGGTTAGGTGCCTGGTTTAATTAGGTTGATCATGCTGACAGAGGCTCTTTAACTATGCTTCCCAGTCACTGATATATAAGATCATCTTTACTCTACTTTGATTATGTGCCTGAGGAAAGTGGTAGTTTAGCTAAAAAATACATAGCACTTTGTAATCTATCATTTTATGTAATACTTTTTACATTTCTGTATTGTGACTGCTCTGTAAAGAAACATTCCCTATTCTGATATTCCATAGTGTAACTGCTTCTACTGTAAAGAAGTCTTCTCTATCCTGATTTTTTTGTATTGTTACTTCTCATACTGTAAAGAACCCTTCCATAGTCCATAGTGTGCTTGCTCTTAGTGATCTTACTGCCTATACTAATATTCTCTAGGATGACTGCTCTTAATGTAAAGAACCCTTCCCTATATTGTTACTCTGTAGTGTGACTGTTGTTACTGTATAGAATGCTTACCTGTTATAGCATTCTGTACTGTGACTGCTCCTATTTTACAGAAACTGTCCCTATAATGATATGCCATGGCATGAATGCTCATACTGTGAAGAACCCCTCTCTGTACTGATTTTCCATAGGGTGCTTGCTCTTACTGTAAAGAACCCTTCCTTGTTTTCATATTCCATAATGTGACTGTTCTTACTGTACAGAATTCTATCATATTCCAATATTCTCTAGTGTGACTATTCTTACTGTGAAAACCCTTCCCTATAATAATAATAATAATCTGTAGTATTACCACTCTTACTGTAAAGAACCCCACTCTATATTGATATTCTATAGAGTTACCACTCTTAATTTAAAGGAGCCTCCCCTATATTCCTATAGTGTAACTACTTTTTCTGTAAAGAACCCTTGCCTATAATGATATTCGGTAGTGTGACTACACTTGCTGTAAAGAACCCTTCCCAATACAGATAATGGTGCTGCATTTCCTCCACATGTAAAAATTGTATTAATGAGATCTCCTATCACAAGGCCCAGTAGAGTTAAAAGACAGGATAGAACCTTTAACACCTATATCAATATTCAGTAGTGTAAAAACTCTTACTGTAAAGAACCCTTCTTTATATTAATATTTTGTAGTTAGTTATAGTGTGGGCTTAGCATGCATATTGGTACCTGCATTCACTGGATTTAATGGAGGCCATTTTTGGCACCACAAACGACAAAAAGCAGAGTGGACCCAGCATGTATGTGGAACCTGCCCTCCCTGAATTTTATGGTAGCCATTATGGCACATAACATGTAGTATTTAGTGTTAGGTTCCCGTCTTACAGAGATCGCCTTGACATTTGGCAGACGGGCCCAAATAATTTTGTACAAAATATATTTGCTAAGAATCTCAAATTTACTAAATAAGTATAGCATTAGCACCAGAATATTTTCTATTACTATGGCAATTTTGTACTTTATTTGGTTTGCAGTGTGATGTTGCATTGTAAATTTTTTCCTTTGTGTATCTAGCCATGGCAGCATGCACCTGCACACTGGGATGTGCTGACTGACCCCCTTTTTCTTTAATATTTTGCAGTGTTAGCACTCTTACTGTAAAGAAACCCTTCCTATAAAAATATTCTGTAGTGTAACCGCACTAACTGTAAAGAACCCTTTCCAATACAGATGATGGTGCTGCACTTCCTCCACATGTAAGGAATGTGTGGATGAGATCTCCTTACACAAAGCCCATGAGAGGTAAAAGACGGGATAGAACCTTTAACACCTATATCAATATTCTGTAGTGTAACCACTCTTACTGTAAAGAACCCTTCTCTACATTAATATTCTGTAGTGTTACCACTCTTACTGTAAAGAAGCCCTTCCTATAAAATATTCTGTAGTGTAACTGCACTAACTGTAAAGAACCCTTCCCTATAATGATATTTTGTTTTGTGACAACTCTCGCTGTAAAGAACCCTTCCCAATACAGATGATGGAGCTGCCTTTCCTCCTCATGTAAGGAATGTGTTAATGAGATCTCCTTTCACATAGAGCAGCAGAGGTAAAAGACAGGATTGGACCTTTAACACCCATATCAATATTCTGTAGTGTAGAAACTCTTACTGTAAAGAACCCTTCTCTATATTTATATATTTTGTAATGTGTTACCACTCTTGCTGTAAAGAAGCCCTTCCTATAAAAAATATTCCATAGTGTAGTAAAGTTACCATAAAGAACCTTTCCCTACAATGATATTCCATAGTGTGACTACTCTCACTGTAAAGAACCCTTCCCTATACAGATGATGGAGCTGCTTTTCCTCCTCATGTAAGGAATTTGTTAATGAGATCTCCTCTCACTAGGTCCAGCAGAGGTGAAGGGCAGGACCTTTCACACCGCCGTCACCCTGCAGTAGAGGTGCCATGTGTTTCTCATCTTGGCGTCTCCATACACAGGGGGGCGCTGTTCATGCGGGTCACTATGAGACTGTACATATTCTATAGCTATAACTGGGGAAAAGTTCACGTCTTAATCCCTGAGGTCTAAACCTTGTCGGGATGAGATGTAAATTATAACTTTCACTTGATATATTGTGCGGCAGCTGCAGGAGCGGGGACCCCCTAACATCACCCTCATCTGTGTCCGGACCACCTGAAGAATAGAAACCGGGGGACTGAGACCAACCAGAGACGGCTTCTAGATAATGATAGATAATAAGGAGGAAACATGATCTAAAACGTATTCACACCCTCTCCTCATCATATATATTACACTGAAAGGCTTCTAGATAAGAGGAAGGTTACAGAAAGGGTCAACCATCTTCTGACCCCCGTGCAGAATTCATAGTTCCCTGGTGATTTTCTAAGGGTGCAGTTACTTTTGCACACGGGTGATTGGACATTGTGTATGAAATCAGAACATTTCTGGGCTGCAATGCAGTAATAGGAGAGGGGGATACATACTTATTCAGAATCTGCCACTAATCCCTCAAAATGATTGGGTCCTGGTGGACTTTGCCTTGTAAACTTAATGATAAAGAACGGAAACGATAGGCACCCAAACAAAGAGGTAGAGCATACAGCTTCCATGGGGCCCCTAGAGATAGAGGCTGTACAGGGCTCTAAAGTAACCTTAGGGATAGCAAACCAGGAAGTGGAATCTTGGCCCTGGGGTCCTGGGAAGGAATGTGGAAGCAAACATGGGGACCTTCAATCCGAGATCTCAGCACCACAATGGGGTCCCACTGATCATTGCTATGGGGCGAGGGACATAACGACAAGGGTAGCAGACCTAGCATCTACTACAGGAACCAACAACTAAGAGGACCATAAGGAGCACTTAGTGATGACTATGAATGATGGAAGGGGGCGTTACCCTGTATTATTTCCCTGCTGTGACAGCACTGGGACAACATCACTGTTGGTGAAATTCATGTGCAGTAATGTCACTGGTTAGATTATATCCGTACTGTGACATCACACTGTTTATTATCCCTGTACTGTGACATCACTGTGTTTATTATCTCTGTACTGTGACATCACAGTGTTTATTATCTCTGTACTGTGACATCACAGTGTTTATTATCTCTGTACTGTGACATCACTGTGTTTATTATCGCTGTACTGTGACATCACTGTGTTTATTATCTCTGTACTGTGACATCACAGTGTTTATTATCTCTGTACTGTGACATCACTGTGTTTATTATCTCTGTACTGTGACATCATTGTGTTTATTATCTCTGTACTGTGACATCACTGTGTTTATTATCTCTTGTACTGTGACATCACTGTGTTTATTATCCCTGTACTGTGACATCACTGTGTTTATCTCTGTACTGTGACATCACAGTGTTTATTATCTCTGTACTGTGACATCACAGTGTTTATTATCTCTGTACTGTGACATCACAGTGTTTATTATCTCTGTACTGTGACATCACAGTGTTTATTATCTCTGTACTGTGACATCACTGTGTTTATTATCTCTGTACTGTGACATCACTATGTTTATTATCCCTGTACTGTGACATCACTGTGTTTATTATCCCTGTACTGTGACATCACTGTGTTTATTATCCCTGTACTGTGACATCACTGTGTTTATTATCCCTGTACTGTGACATCGCTGTGTTTATTATCTCTGTACAGTGACATCACTGTGTGTATTATCCCTGTACTGTGACATCATTTTGTTTCTTATCCCTGTGTATTATCTCTGTACTGTGACATCACTGTGTTTATTATGTCTGTACTGTGGGATCACTGTATTTATTATCCCTGTACTGTGACATCACTGTGTTTATTATCTCTGTACGGTGACATCACTATGTTTATTATCCTGTACTGTGACATCATTTTGTTTATTATCTCTGTACTGTGACATCACTGTGTTTATTATCCTGTACTGTGACATCACTGTGTTTCTTATCTCTGTACTGTGACATCACTGTGTTTATTATCCCTGTACTGTGACATCACTGTGTTTATTATCTCTGTACGGTGACATCACTGTGTTTATTATCACTATACTGTGACATCACCGTGTTTATTATCCCTGTACTGTGACATCACTGTGTTTATTATCTCTGTACGGTGACATCACTGTGTTTATTATCCTTGTACTGTGACATCAATGTGTTTATTATCCTTGTACAGTGACATCGCTGTGTTTATTATCCCTGTACTGTGACATCACTGTGTTTATTATCTCTGTACTGTGGCATCACTGTGTTTATTATCCCTGTACTGGGACATCATTGTGTTTATTATCCCTGTAATGTAACATCACTGTGCTTATTATCTCTGTACAGTGACATCACTGTGTTTATTATCTCTGTACTGTGACATCACTGTGTTTATTATCCCTGTACTGTCACATCACTGTGTTTATTATCCCTGTACTGTAACATCACTGTGTTTATTACCCCTGTACTGTGACATCACTGTGTTTATTATCCCTGTACTGTAACATCACTGTGTTTATTATCCCTGTACTGTGACATCACTGTGTTTATTACCCCTGTACTGTGACATCACTGTGTTTATTATCCCTGTATTGTGACATCACTGTGTTTATTATCCTTGTACTGAGACATCATTTTGTTTATTATCCCTGTACGGTGACATCACTGTGTTTATTATCCCTGTAATGTGACATCACTGTGTTTATTATCCTGTACTGTGACATCACTGTATTTATTATCCCTGTACTGTGACATCATTGTATTTATTATCCCTGTACTGTGACATCACTGTGTTTATTATCTCTGTACTGTGACATCACCGTGTTTATTATCCCTGTACAGTGACATCACTGTGTTTATTATCCCTGTACTGTGACATAACTGTGTTTATTATCTCTGTACTGTGACATCACTGTGCTTATTATCCCTGTACTGTGACATCACTGTGTTTATTATCTCTGTAATGTGGCATCACTATATTTATTATCCCTGTACTGTGACATCACCGTGTTTATTATCCCTGTACTGTGACATCACTGTGTTTATTATCTCTGTACGGTGACATCACTGTGTTTATTATCCTTGTACTGTGACATCATTTTGTTTATTATCCCTGTACTGTGACATCACTGTGTTTATTATCTCTGTACGGTGAAAACACTGTGTTTATTATCCTTGTACTGTGATATCATTTTGTTTCTTATACCAGTTTATTATCCCTGTACTGTGACATCACTGTGTTTATTATCCTGTACTGTGACATCACTGTGTTTTTTATCTCTGTACTGTGACATCACTGTGTTTATTATCTCTGTACTGTGACATCACTGTGTTTATTATCCTGTACTGTGACATCATTTTGTTTATTATCCTTGTACTGTGACATCACTGTGTTTATTATCTCTG
Source organism: Rhinella marina (assembly GCA_900303285.1). Lineage (NCBI taxonomy): Eukaryota > Metazoa > Chordata > Amphibia > Anura > Bufonidae > Rhinella > Rhinella marina. The sequence continues at coordinate 17,765 of ONZH01013751.1, forward strand.
TACTGTGACATCACTGTGTTTATTATCTCTGTACTGTGACATCACTGTGTGTATTATCTCTGTACTGTGACATCACTGTGTTTATTATCCCTGTACTGTGACATCACTGTGGTTATTATCCCTGTACTGGTGACATCACTATGTTTATTATCTCTGTACTGTGACATCACTGTGTTTATTATCTCTGTATTGTGACATCACTGTGTTTAATATTTCTGCACTGTAACATCACTGTGTGTATTATCTCTGTACTGTGAAATCACTGTGTTTATTATCCCTGTACTGTGACATCACCGTGTTTATTATCCCTGTACTGTGACATCACTGTGTTTATTATCCTTGTACTGTGACATCACTGTGTTTATTATCCCTGTACTGTGTGACATCACTGTGTTTATTATCCCTGTACTGTGACATCAATGTGTTTATTATCTCTGTACTGTGACATCACTGTGTTTATTATCTCTGTACTGTGACATCACTGTATTTATTACATCCCTGTACTGTGACATCACTGTGTTTATTATCTCTTGTACTGTGACATCACTGTGTTTATTATCCCTGTACTGTGACATCACTGTGTTTATTATCTCTGTACTGTGACATCACTGTGTTTATTATCCTGTACTGTGACATACACTGTGTTTATTATCTCTGTACTGTGACATCACTGTGTTTATTATCCCTGTACTGTGACATCACTGTGTTTATTATCCTGTACTGTGACATCACTGTGTTTTTATTATCTCTGTACTGTGACATCACTGTGTTTTTATATCCCTGTACTGTGACATCACTGTGTTATTATCTCTGTACTGGTGACATCACTGTGTTTATTATCTCTGTACACTGTGACATCACTGTGTTTATTATCTCTGTACTGTGACATCACTGTGTTTATTATCTCTGTACTGTGACATCACTGTGTTTTATTATCCTGTACTGTGACATCACTGTGTTTATTATCTCTGTACTGTGACATCACTTGTGTTTATTATCCCTGTACTGTGACATCACTGTGTTTATTATCCCTGTACTGTGACATCACTGTGTTTATTATCCTCTGTACTGTGACATCACTGTGTTTATTATCCCTGTACTGTGACATCACTGTGTTTATTATCCCTGTACTGTGACATCACTGTGTTTATTATCCCTGTACTGTGACATCACATGTTTTTATTATTATCTCTGTACTGTGACATCACTGTGTTTATTATGTCTGTACTGTGACATCACTGTATTTATTATCCCTGTACTGTGACATCACTGTGTTTATTATCCCTGTACTGTGACATCACTGTGTTTATTATCTTGTACTGTGAACATCATTTTGTTTATTATCTCTGTACTGTGACATCACTGTGTTTATTATCCTGTACTGTGACATCACTGTGTTTCTTATCTCTGTACTGTGACATCACTGTGTTTATTATCCCTGTACTGTGACATCACTGTGTTTATTATCTCTGTACGGTGACATCACTGTGTTTATTATCGCTATACTGTGACATCACCGTGTTTATTAATCCCTGTACTGTGACATCACTGTGTTTATTATCTCTGTACGGTGACATCACTGTGTTTATTATCCTTGTACTGTGACATCAATGTGTTTATTATCCTTGTACAGTGACATCGCTGTGTTTATTATCCCTGTACTGTGACATCACTGTGTTTATTATCTCTGTACTGTGGCATCACTGTGTTTATTATCCTGTACTGGGACATCATTGTGTTTATTATCCCTGTAATGTAACATCACTGTGGCTTATTATTCTGTACAGTGACATCACTGTGTTTATTATCTCTGTACTGTGACATCACTGTGTTTATTATCCCTGTACTGTGACATCACTGTGTTTATTATCCCTGTACTGTGACATCACTGTGTTTATTATCCCTGTACTGTGACATCACTGTGTTTATTATCCCTGTACTGGTGACATCACTGTGTTTATTATCCCTGTACTGTGACATCACTGTGTTTATTATCCCTGTACTGTGACATCACTGTGTTTATTTATCCCTGTATTGTGACATCACTGTGTTTATTATCCTTGTACTGTGACATCACTGTTTATTATTCTGTACGGTGACATCACTGTGTTTATTATCCCTGTACTGTGACATCACTGTGTTTATTATCCTGTACTGTGACATCACTGTGTTTATTATCCCTGTACTGTGACATCACTGTATTTATTATCCCTGTACTGTGACATCACTGTGTTTATTATCTCTGTACTGTGACATCACTGTGTTTTATTATCCCTGTACTGTGACATCACTGTGTTTATTATCCCTGTACTGTGACATCATCTGTGTTTATTATCTCTGTACTGTGACATCACTGTGTTTATTATCCCTGTACTGTGACATCACTGTGTTTATTATCCCTGTACTGTGGACATCACTGTGTTTATTATCCCTGTACTGTGACATCACTGTGTTTATTATCCCTGTACTGTGACATCACTGTGTTTATTATCCTGTACTGTGACTGTGACATCACTGTGTTTATTATCCTTGTACTGTGACATCACTGTGTTTATTATCCCTGTACTGTGACATCACTGTGTTTATTATCTCTGTACTGTGACATCACGTGTTTATTATCTTGTACTGTGACATCATGTTTATTTATCCCTGTACTGTGACATCACTGTGTTTATTATCCCTGTACTGTGACATCACTGTGTTTATTATCTCTGTACTGTGACATCACTGTCTGTGTTTATTATCTCTGTACTGTGACATCACTGTGTTTATTATCCTGTACTGTGACATCACTGTGTTTTGTACTTGATTATCCTGTACTGTGACATCACTGTGTTTATTATCCTTGTACTGTGACATCACTGTGTTTATTATCTCTGTACTGTGACATCACTGTGTTTATTATCTCTGTACTGTGACATCACTGTGTTTATTATCTGTCTGTACTGTACTGTGACATCAACTGTGTGTTTATTATCCCTGTACTGTGACATCAC
>ONZH01013752.1:0-22080 GCA_900303285.1 Rhinella marina
ATCTGGACATAACTTTGTGAGGGGCACATATCTAGACATAACTACTGTGAAAAGAGGCACATATCTAGACATAACTACTGTGAAGGGGGCACATATCTAGACATAACTATTGTGAAGCAGGAACAGTGTGGGCATTACTATGTGCAGGTACAAAGGGTGAATAATTACTATGGGGGCAATAATTTGAGCAGAGTTAGAGGTGTGGCCTAGTATGAAAAATATATATACATATTGTAAACATATTGACCCATATTAAAAAGATGTTTTTTATTTGCACTTATCAAATGTGTGGATTGGGGGAGGGGGGGCGGGGGTAGGTACATTCCTTGCACAGGAGCCCTCTGCTGTGTGTGTCCACTCCTGACAATGGGGGCGGGCCGGAGTACCGGCCACAGCATGGCAAACATGCCGTGAGGAGGTCGGAATTAAACTACGACATGTACTATACCGACACAAAATGTAGATATGCCGTTTTTATAAAGAGGAGCTTTCACCTCTCCTGACATGTCTGTTTTATTAACGACTTGCATTCCCAATGTAATAACAATTCTGGAGCATTTATTCTTATGACTCTATGTTATGACAGTCCTCTATTATTCCTGCTAGAAGTTTAAAAATAAATTGCCAGCAGTCTGCAGTAAAGGTACTTCTGGGTGTTACCTGTAGCATGTGTGTCTGATTCTATCCAATCAAAGCTGTCAGTGACAGATTGTGCAGGGACACCCCCCAACTGGTAGCACCCATCTGTACCTTTAATAGTAACAAATACAACAGTTACCAAATAGTTACCAAAACAGACATATCTAGAGAGGTGACAGGTCCTCTTTAAGCAAAAAAAAAAAAGGGTTGATAAGGGCCTGTTCACACAAAATTGTGGAATAGGTGCGGGCCCGTTCACTTCTATGGCTGGCTCGTGATCTTGCCAAGCAGCGGCTCTGCAAGAAATTATAGAACATGTCCTATTCTTGTCCGGCATTTTGAACCGGGCGCCCGGCCGTGTGTTCCGTAAATTGCGGAATGGGATGGATCGCTCCCATACACTTGTATAGGAGCGAGCCTTCCCATTGAAATGAATGGGGCGGCTTGGGTGTAATTACACCTACTCACCACTGCAGATGTTACGGCAAGCTGGTAAACAATGAAGAGAAGGCAGTGCTGGTACGGTGCGCGCCTCCCCTTCAAACAGCTGATCGGCAGGGGTGTCGGGTGTCGGACCCCCGCCGATCTGATGTTGATGACCTATCCTGAGGATAGGTCACCAATAAATATAACTTGGACAACCTCCTTTAAAGGGGTATTCACATCTTAATATTCATGGCATGTCCACAGCATGTACCATAAATGTCCAGTAGTTGTGGATCCCACCTCTAGACTCACATTTATCTCAACAATGGAGTCACGTTGGGCAGTGGCATGACTAGAAATGACTGGGCCCCACAGCAAATTTTTGAACAGGGCAACTGCAGTGCAATCCCCAGTCCTGTGACTAGTCAGGACTGAGCTCTCAGAAGAGGCCCGACAGCCGCTCCATCTGTTTCCTACAGGGTCACTGTATATAATGTCATTGTATAATACTGCTGAGCTGGCCCTCAGTGAGTGAAGAGCGGACCGTGTACTCATGGCTCACTCCATTCACTGCTAGGAGACTTCTGAAAAGAGCCAAGTAAGTGCGCTCAGGTATTTTAATAAGTTCCATAAAAGTGAAAGGAGTCACCAGACTGCAATGGGGTCCTGTTCTGGAGGGTAGACCTGTATCTGTTGAACATTTATGGTATATCCTGTGGATATGCCATAAACAGGGACAGGCTTGTCATTTCTCGGGCACAAAGCAAAGCTATGTCTGGGGGCCCTAATCAGGACAGTCAGCCAGGAATCACTATTCCCGGGAGCAGTTCCTTATCTGTCCACAACTGTATCAGCAGTTGAAAGTTATGGCCTGGGCCAATTCTATCTTTCTGCTGCCCGAGGTAAAAACTGCAATGGCCCCAGCCTTGTGCCAAATTCTTAACCCAACCTCTCCCCCCAGCCCTACAGCTAAAGGCATATTTGAATTAGAAATTACATATAGCACCAAATAGCACTTACACGGGGGCAGACATAGACAGCAGAGGGCCCCTGTGCCAAGAATGTGCCTGGGAACCCCCCTTCTCCCAAGCCAAATTCTCATCCTAACCTATGGTGTCCGAACATTACATACAGCAATACAAAACTTACAAAACATACAGGGTAAGGCTACTCACATATGCAGCACTACGCTCTGGCCACGTGATCCGGCAGAGAATGCAAGTAATTGGCAGGACACAAACTCAGACATGCAGCGGTTTGTGTCCCGCTGATTCTCTGCATTTTTGCCAGATTGTGGTCAGATCTCTTCCGGACTCCATTGTAGTTAATGGGGCTGGTGGGCATTCTGTCTGCATTCAGCAGTGCCGGAGCCGATGAATTCCACCAGGCTGTTCTATGCTGGAAGAGCCTGCCAGAATCACTAACTCAGATATGAAGGTAGCCTAATACAGCGCCACATACCGCGTACATCCAGTGACGTCTCCTTTGATGTAGATGTTCTCTGTCCTCATCTTCTCCTTTCAGACCAGACCACCATGATGATTTCTTTCAGCCATCTCTTCTCTCTGCAGAGTTTGACAGGCATCTTAGTTTTCTACTTTTGCATCATTCTCCCACCTTCTTGAACACCCCATCCTGCCACCCCCAATACTATGCTGCAGAAACAGTCCCCCCTACAAATACTAGTTACGTACAAACAGATACTACAAACAGATACTACTACTCTTCAGTGCTCTAAAAAATAACTGCACTGTGGAAACAGTGTCCCTGACACTAAAGTATAACCAAAATGTTTCCCAAAAATAACTGTGCTAAGCTGATACCATGACAGGGTGCCCTCACAGTAATAGTGCTCCCCAAAGTCCCAAAAGAAATAATTAGTGCCTCCAGTAGGGCCAATGTCCCCATAATGCCCTCATAATGTGTGGCAATGCCCCTACTATGTGCCTAAAAAACCCTCTTAGTGCCCCCTGTTGAGCCAAGGTCCGCATAGTGTCTTCTAATTTGTGCCATTATAAAATACTCCTATATAGTACCCTCATAGTGTTCCTCCCCTTGTCCACATGATGCCTGACATAATGTGCCAGTATAAAATGCCCCCATAATGTGTGCCTGTATAATGCCCCAATATAATGAACCCAATAGTGCTCCTCTCCTCCATAGTGTCCTCCATGTGTGTCAGTATATAAGATAGGGTCCCCATAGTGCTCCTCCTCCTCCATAGTGCCTCCATACAGGTGAATATAGAGATGAGCACTTTCACAATGGAAGTGCTCATCTCTCCCTGCCACCATCAAGAAGGGCCCCCCTCCTGTCCTGGGCCCTTGTGCAGCTGAAACGGCTGTTATCCGGCAGTGTTATCCTGCTTCTACCTCCTATACTGACCGCTGTGCTCCCTAATGCCACCAAATACTATAGTGCAGATATAACAGTGCCATACAGATAGTCACCAATGTGCTCCCAAAAGTCTCACCATTAGTAATAATTATCTCCCAGAGTGCCCTCACTAGTAGTAGTTCCCACTACAGTGCCCCCAATAGTGGTAATATGTCCTCCATATTGTGCCTCCACAGTACTCTGGTAGTAATAATGCTGTTATAATGCACCCTGTAGTGCCCTCAGGATTTATATTACCCTAGTAGTGCCCCTTGTATGGTTAATTCCCACCAGTATTTATAAGGCCCTTGTAATGCCAGCAATATTCAATGCCCCCAGTATTTATAATTGTCTCCCTGTAGTGCCCCCAGGATGTTTAATGTGCCCAAACAGTGCCCCCTGTTATATAATGCCCCTCTCGTTACTATATATTATACTTCATATTAATGTACATGGTATTACAATATCTCCCAGCAGTGCCCTCTTTATTCATAATGAAAAAACTTTCCAAAACAATCGCACCATGCTTTTGAACAAAACTCTGTGAAGTAAATCAAGTAATAGGTGATCTAAAGTAAGAGAGACGTGTCTAGCCCTGCACCAGAATCCCTGTGATAAAACTGGAGCACCTTCGGATTGCCTTAATCTGTCCACATTTTAGCCAGGATTAGTAAATCTGCCCTGTGTAATTCCTCTATTTATTCTCCTCCTAGGGAGCAGCGGTGTTCAGCCAACCACCTCCACCAGCGCAATCTCCGATGACATCAGAAGGAGACTATCATTCCACCATGTGCTTGGCCGGGGAAGTTTTGGAACGGTCCTGCTGGCGGAGGATCCATCTACCCGCAAACACTTTGCTGTTAAGGTCATCAGCAAAAGAGCCCTGCTTGCAGAAGGCGATGAGTCCGTGATGGTGGAGCGACGGGTTTTCCAACTAGCATCTGGGAGCCCATTCTTGGTCCAAGCACACTTTGCATTTCAGACCAAGGTAAAGTATTGACTATAGCAGGGGGTCAGCAACCTTTGGCGCTTCAGCTGCTGTGAAACTACAATTCCCAGCATGTTCCCTTAATTTCTATAGAAGTTCTGAGAAGAGCAGATAAAATATGCATGCTGGGAGTTGTAGTTTCACAACAGCTGGAGTGCCAGAGGTTGCCTACCCCCAGGACTACAGGATATTAAGAAACACCATTGTATGCACCACATAGACCACTGCCTCATTGAACCCACTGATGTTACCTTCTGACAACATGTCGTATGGGTACCTCAGATTACATAACATGTAAATGGGATAATGTACCCCTACTCTAAATGATAGACATATAAGCAGTCACCCAAGGAGTACCATGGCCTAAAGTATCATAAGACCTCTGAGGTGACTTGACCTCTGATATTATTACTATAAAAAGGGCTACATTGAGCCTCATTTATCAAAAAACACAATAAATTCATCAGTTTATCAGAGACCTCAGTGGGGAAGGTGGGCCTTACTAAGCTTTGCTATAGGGCCCTATGATATGTGTACGCACCTGGTCATTTAATCAGTGCTTTTCATAGGAAAATGAACGTTCTGTAAAAGTGACTTGTGAGAGGCGACTTCTACAGGAAGATATATGTGGTGTCTATAGAACTCCACTCATCTCTGTATAATGGGCAGGTTCTGACATCATATGTGGTAAAGTGTTATATGTAATCACATATGTAAGTGATCCTCCAGAAAGACATCACTGTCAACCCCAATGTCTCATATGGTCACCAACTAGAACTTCAGTAATCAGTGTATAGTTATACTGACCTCTTCTGTACCATGTGGACCAATATACCTGTATGTCTGTTCTGTGTAACAGCTGCATGTGCTGATCGGCCTGGAGTACATGAGCTGCGGAGACTTTTACACCTATCTGCTGATGAAGGACCAGTTGGACATCCCCAGTGCAAGGTAAACTTTTATATGAACTACTGATCAGAACTGTAAATTAGATATATGATTGTCTCTCTTCATAATATCTTAGTGATTCTCATGTTACCCTCGGGATCTTACACTCATTCATTGTCTTTCTATCAGATTCTATGGAGCTGAGCTCGTCTGCGGAATCCAATTCCTGCACTCAAAGGGCGTCATCCACAGGTAATTACACTTTAATTGTCTGCTCCAGGGTTCACACTAAAGTCTAACCTCAAATTCAGCCATTTCTCAAAGATATGCAGTTGTAGGATGAACTTGCTAAACATTCCTTTTTTTAATACTTAACAGAGACCTTAAGCCTGAGAACATCTTGGTGGCTGAAACCGGACACATTAAAATCACAGATTTCGGTCTCGCACTTGTTGACATGCATGGAGACCGAACAGCCACTTCATACGCAGGAACACAAGGCTACATAGCTCCTGAGGTGAGAAGAATAGTTGTCCACATTGTAATTGTATCAGTCATCATGGATCATACACATGGCCCTACATATGCCCATTATAGTTCCTGTTAATGAATGGGACATTCTGACAACAGAGTTAGAAATCCAGGAATCTTCAAGTCAGAAACAAAGGGGCACGGTCTCAGAGAGTGACTGGTGGAAGTGACAGGGTAGAGACCCTCAACCATTATATGTTATAAAGATATAGCCATAACTAGGACGCATCAATTCTCTGTATTACATAATCACCCAGAATGATTCTAGTGATAACTCAGCATGGTGACCTAAGTTGTAGAACATTTTCACCACCTCAGTATCTATTCTCCTCCTCCTGATAGATGCTGGCTGGGAAGGAGTATAACGCCGGAGTAGACTGGTATTCTTTTGGTGTCATCTTGAAAGACATGGTTACCAGTGATTCTGCATACCATCAGACAATCGATGATGTATCCTCCGGCATTAAGAGCATCATTAGAAAGGTCAGTAGTCTTACAAGGTATTATACTATGGCTTATCAGTGATGGCTGTGAGCATGTTTTATTGCCTCTACCTCTTCCCTTTATGGGTTGTGATTTATCATTTTTAGCTCCTTCGTAAAGATCCTTCCAGACGCTTAGGAGTGAACGGAAACATCAGAAAGCACCGATTCTTTAAGCGTATTGACTGGGTCTCAGTGGAAGCCCTAGAGCTGCCTCCACCACACATACCTGAAGTAAGTACATGACCAGAGGTTGTTCCAGCACCTCTTCTATTATATGTTACAGAAATGATTCTTTATAAGAGGAGCACTAATAGGAAGAGAACTGTCATTATAATCCTGAAGTTGTTGGAGCCTGAGTATTATGGTGGCACTAATACGGGGAAGGCAATGCCATCCAGAGCTTCTATTCCATCTATGGCATACTCTCCATGGAGGCACACCACACCAGTGCTATATGAAGGGTAGTGAGCGGGGGGGATCAGTGCTGAACTTCTGCTACTAAATTTTTGAGGGAGATTTATCAAACTGGTATAAAGTAGAACTGGCTTAGTTGCCTATAGCAACCAATCAGATTTCACCTTTCATTTTCATAGCTCCTTTGGAAAATTAAAGGTGGGATCTGATTGGTTGCTATGGACAACTAAGCCAGTTCTACTTTTCACCAGTTTGATAAACCTCCCCTGTGTCTTTTTTACAAAGACAATGATAATTTTGCTCCAATGAGTTGAAAAAAAAGGACTCCTAATATTATAATTCTACCTTGTTTTAGCCAACTGAACCTCGTCTTCGGCCCAGACTATTCCATCTGGACAAATTAGAAGCAGCAGAGGTCAGAACACCTATTTCAGCAGCGGACCAGGCCTTGTTCGAGGGGTTTTCTTTTGTCAACTTGGAGACCCCTTGAGAAAACACCAGCTCTATAGTCACCAGAGCAAGCTGCCCCCCTGAGCATCTGGAAGAGCAAGTCAAGAACAGAAGACTGGACCTGACTGCAGTGATCAACAAGCACAGCAGGGATAAAGGAGACCAAGAAACCCCAAAGGAACATACTGAGGATGGAAAAGACAAAAGATCCACTCATATGCTGGCAGTAAGTATAAACACCACAACCTCTATACAGAGCCTGAACCATCATATAGAAAATAATGTGCAGATGGAGCTGAAACACTTTCCAGATAAAGCAGGAATAAAACCTCACCTGCTCAGCACATGTCATGTTCATATAATCTTCTAAAGGAAAAGATTAGAGTCGATAAGAGCCTCAGTTGTACCACATTTTTCTCAAAGTGTGAGACTGGTGAGGCAAAGGTTATTGCCAATGCTAAGGCACCATCACAAAACTGTAGTCAGTGGGCGTTGGGAGGGAAGGGAGACAGATGCTGCGGTTAGTATGGTGGGGGTACAATGCTGCTGCCAGTGTAGTTTTACTATGGTAAATGTTTGGTGCATCTGGGAAGATATTTTGCCAGATTAAAGTTACAGGAATCTAAAAACTAATTCCGACCTGTTCTTCTGTAGCCCATCTATGTGAAGCTGGCTCAAGGGATCAGGATCCCAGAGGATGAAGTAAGTGATATCCGCAGATTGTCCTATTACTGGGTCATATATCTCCATATTATACTAAAATGACATGATTCACATTACATCCAAATTATGTTGACAGGACCCTGAAATGTCTCTATGTCTGGTCATACTACTTATATATAAGATTTCTCTCTTTCACAGTATGTACAGCACATATAACCACACACTGAATCAGTTACATGAGGCTTCAGTCTTCTTATCTGTTTATATGTTGGTAAAATAAATGTATATCTGTCCATGACTCAGTGTATTAGTGTGCCCAGTGTGAGCTGCCCAGCATGAATACCTGATACCCCCAGTAACCTGTAGTATCATTACACATAAATGAGGGGGATGGGAACTGTGATCAGTCTTTACTTTATTGTATTTACAGAAGCCAGAGACGGAGAACATTTCAGAGGACGACATCACCACAACAATGGCGGAGGAAGCAGTGATGGAGGATCCCTCTGAAGAAAGCAGCGCAACTACAGAGGAGGAGGAAGAAACACCTTGCTGCGCCTGACCCCACAATCCAGGAAGAAGAATCCTGAGAAGTGCAAGGGTCCGAATCTCCTCCCTCATAATTTTATAAGTTATGGTAAGTAAGGTAAGTATAGATAAGTATAGTTTAGAGATGGATATACAAAAAAAACAAACAAAAAACTAAAAAATAAATATATAGAGTAGTGTAAGGGTTTTCTGATTTATAGTAAGTGTAATTAAAAAATATAGCATAACATAGGTATATAGGGTTGCCACCTTTTCCAACAAAAAATACCTGACAAGTTAAGCCATACCCAAAATGGGTGTGGCTTTGGGGCCATGGCTTAACACAGGGTGTTAAGTCGCTGTTATACTGTGGCTCCCAATAATATTAATGTACCCATTAGTGCCCCCAGTAATAGTAATGCCCCCATTAGTGTCCCCTACTAATAGTAATACCCCCATTGGTGCACCCCAGAATTAATGCTCCCCATTAGTCCCCCCACAGTAACAGTAATGGCCTCATTAGTGCCCCCCAGTAAAAATATTGCCCCCATTAGTGCCCCCCAGTAAAAATAATGCCCCCATTGTGCCCCCAGGAAGAATAATGCCCCCCTTAGTGCACCTAAGAACTAAAAATCCCCCCATTAGTTCCAACCAAGAAGAATAACGCCCCTCATTAGTGCCCCCCAAGAAGAATAATGCCCCCCACTAGTGCCCCCCAAGAAGAATAAAGCCCACCATAAGAATAATGCCCTTTCCCTGTTTCTGCCAAAACAATTTTTAAAAAAAAAGCACTCATCTCCTCCAATGGCTCGCGCCATCGTGAATGCTCAGTGCTGAATGAAAAGCTCAGGGAAGGACATCCTCTCCAGCGTGATGACGTTTCAAACAGATCCCTGTCCTGAGCTTCCAGTGATCTGCGCAAGCAAAATGGACAAGGTGCTTTTTTTAAAATTAGCACAAGTCGGGGTTAAAGGCTGCATTAATAAGCGCTCCGCATTGGAAGCAGTCCACACAGGAAAATACCGGTAGAAAAAAATTACTGGCACCGGCAGGGCCACTGAAATACCGGTCTTGCCGGTGAGATACCAGGCGGGTGGTAACCCTATAGGTATAAGCTACATATAAGAAAATGGTAAGATATGGCTACGATCAGAATACCCATAGTATGAGACGTGCACAGAAGGCCAGGATTACGGAAGCAGCCAAGTGGATTGTTGTAGGCTGTTATAGTAACTACTGTTAATGTGAATAAAAACCAGGGAAATAGAGCAGCATAGCAAGCCATGCTATTCCCATAGCTCTGGAGATACAGAGACAGTGCAGCACAACCCACTCTGTGATTCAGTAACCCTGCCCATCTCTGGCCTCTACATACAATGGGGATTTTAATCTTACCCATGAATGGCCCAGATGGGAATACCCCTTTATAACTGATATATATATATATATATATATATATATATATATATATATATATATCCTAAACTGAAGTAATATAGGTAATTAAGACATTAAAGTCCATCTGTCAGCAGATTTGTACCTATGACACTGGATGACCTGTTACATTTGCTCTTGGCAGCTTATGGCATCTGTTGGTCCCATGTTCATATGTGCCTGCATTACTAAGAAAAATGATGTTTTAAAATATGCAAATGAGCCTCTAAGAGCAACAAGGGCGTTGGTTTTACACCAAGGGGCTTTGGTCTCATTGCAAATGCCACGCCCTCTGTACTTAGATTGACAGGGCCAGGCATGGTAATGCTTTACTGCCCTGCCCTGTCTAAGTGGACAGGGCGTAACAATTGCAGAGCAAGCAGAGCCTCTAAGTGTAAAGGCAACGCCCCCATTGCACCTATAGGCTCATTTGCATATATTAAAACATCATTTTTCTCAGCAATGCGGGAACATATGAACATGGGAAAAACACAGATGTCTTCAGCTGCCAAGTGTACATACAAGGGGTCAGCCAGGTTCATAGGTACAAATCTGCTGACAGATGCCCTTTAGAAGGAAAAAACATGATATATAGTGTAGAAGTAGAATTTATACTGGTTCTGGTACATATTAGGTACACTATAGGGGTAAGGATTATAAAATATAGGAATAAGTTTGGTGTAACATAGATGGTAAGACGGGGAGAAAGGTACAGAAAGGAGTTATAAACAGTTTAGAATTAAACTAGATTGTGAGTAGAAAAACATAAAAATAGGTTAGACATTAGGTAGATATTAGATGAATAACTTAGATTTAAGGTGTATCTGTACTTTTTCAAAATGTTTTCTATTTTATAGTGACTTAGTGATCAGTGGTGTCCGAGTGCTGAGATCCCCACTGATCGCTAAAACAAGGAGTTAGTGCTGCTTCTCCTCACTGCTGAGCACAGAAATGAAGATGGTGTCATAGACTTTCTATTCAACCGTCTTCATTTCCATGTTCAGCAGTGAGGAGAAACAGCGCTAACTCCTCATGTTAACCATCGTGGAGGGATTTTAGCACTCGGACCACCAAGATTAAAACTTTTAATCTGTCACTATGACACATCAAGTGTTTTGAAAAAGTGAAGGTATTCTTCAAGCCAAAATAAATAGTCATTACATAGATATAATAGATGCAAAAAACAAAACAAAAAACAAACCAAAATGTAAGACAATTATAGGATAAGAAGGGGGTAAGAATAAGTTAGACAACAGGTAAGGCTACTTTCACAGTAGTATTACTATTTTCCGGTATTGAGATCCATCCTAGGATCTCAATACTGGAGAAAAACTGACCAGAACAGAAAGCTCCAAAATGGATTCCGTTCATTTACGTTGCATTCCCATACCGGAGAGCAAACCACAGTATTCTGCAGTTTTCTTTCCATCATGGGTTACGGAGCAAGATGGATCCGTCATGATCCACAATGTAAGTCAATGGGGACAGATCCGTTTTCTCTCACACAATCTGACACAATAGAAAATGGATCCGTCCCCCATTGACTTTCAATGGAGTTCATGACGGATCCGTCTTGGCTATGTTAAAGATAATACAACTGGATCTGTTCATAACGGATGCAGATGGTTGTATTATCAGTAACGGATCCAGCAAAAACACTAGTGTGAAAGTAGCCTTACGAGAGCAATAACTTACATATAGTAAACTGATAAGCATAGGTTTAATATAACATAGCTATCAGATAAGTATAAGGTAAAGGGGTATTCCCAGCTTAAACATTTATGGTATTTACAAACCTCTTCATTGACTTCTAATGGGACAAGGGACCCTCATTCTCTATAGATGAGATTCCCAGAGGTGAGAACAGCACATATTAAGCTGTAGGATGCCATAAATGTTTAAGATAGAAATTTAATGATAAGGTAGAATAGGAAGATAAGAAAGATAGAAGATATATTAGAGATTAGCTAAAGGGGCCTATAAGGTAGGTCTTGTTACATAGGCGGATGATGGAGAACAAATGTTAGTACCACCGTCCCTTCTGATCATTGCTGTGTATACAAAATCCTCACTTATCGGTGATCAGATCTTTTATGTGGCATTAGAAATGATTGTTTGTTGGCAGCACATCACCCTGTGTAAACGACATATGCTGCCAACAAATGAAAACTGTATGGGGATGAATGATCCTATTACTGATCATTCATCCCTACACTAATGATAATTGCTGCATATAACTGTAGGTAACGAGCACAAACAACATGGTGTTACCGATCTTTACCGGACAGAATATCTGCCAGTGTGACAGGACCTGATATATAATATAGATATAAGTTATATAAGATATACCGTAGATTATAAGTTATAAAAGAAAAATAAGTTAGAAATAAAATAATTATAAGATTTGTACAAGGTAAAGTTAGTCATAGACATAAGTTGCCAGTGTCACCTAAACATATGATTCTGAATGTTTTACATTTCCTCCACTGATCAGACCTCATAGAAGAGCACACAGGAGGGTTATAATGATATCTGATATTCCTCGTCTGTGCCGGGTTATGTGGGTTTATAATATTACAGGCCCAGTAAAATGAGTGAAGTCATCCTTCAGTCGCCCAGTTTGCTTTTTATGTCTATGACTAATTAAAGAGTAATTTAGCTATAAGGGGTTGTAAGATTAAGGGATATATATTAAATAGCTATAAAATAAATATTATAAGATATAATTATCAGTATTAGAAATAAGCCATAAATAAGATAAATCTAGAGATAAGATAGAAATATATATATATTATATAGAAAAATATTAGGTATAAGGTGTGACAGGGCCCCCATCCAGTGCTGACACTGCAGAGAACCAGGGAGTAGCCGATCGCCAGTTGATGGGGTCAGGAAGGAATTTTTTCCCCCACAGGGGGTTATGTTTCGCCTTCCTCTGGTTCACATTTTCTCACACAGTAAATCCTATAAAAAGTACTGGATGGTTAAAATTAGTCCAAATTTAATAATAGTTAGGAATAAAATAATTATTTCACTTTATTCACTGTGTCTGTGTCTTCTTTTCTGTGTGCTGTGATTCATTGTGAAATCTCCTGATCATCCATCATTGCAGTTCATATTTCTACACCACAGATCTCCCTGACAATATTGTTACATGATGCAGAGCTGGTTTATATCCATGTAGTAAAAGGGGTATTCAGAGGGTATGACATATCTGAATATTTTTCAGGAAAAAAATATTACTTATTTATCTTTAGTATAGGCCATAGGTGGCCAACCTGTGGCTCTTGAGCCACATGAGGCTCTTTGCCTCTTCAAGTGTGGCTCTTTTGATGGAGCCGGGGAGCAGTCAGGCCGACTCACTCTCCACCCCATGCTCAGATCTCTTTTCCTGATTGAGCATGTTGCTACTCTGCAGCTCCAGCTCACTCTTCACTACATTCCGATGCGCACAGTCTCAGAGCTCAGTATGTGGAGACCCGCACTATCACCTGGCATCACTCGCATCAGGTCACATTGGAAAGAGTGTAGCAAGTGCTAATCAGGGGAGGTAGATTTTTCTAAATTATAGAACTGAGAATTAGCGTCTGATCTAGGCATGGGAGCTTCTGATCTGAGCATGGGGGATCTGATCTGAGCATGGGGGGGCAGATCTGAACAGGAGGTTCAGATCTGAGTATGAGGGGTCTGATCTGAGCATGGGAGGAGATCTGAGCACTGAGGGTCTGACACTGGGAGTCTGATTTGTGTTGAGGATCATATTTTAGGTCAGATATATTTTTCATCAGACCTCAGATCAGATGAAAAAAAAATTCTCTCTTATTTTTCCTCCACTAAAACCTAGGTGCACCAAAAATATGGTGACTCGTGTGCAAATGTATAGCTTGTGGCTCCTGGTAGTCATACTTTTTTTTCCCTGGCTCTTTGTGTCTGTAAGGTTGGCCACCCCTGGTATAGGCAATCAATATCTGATCTGTAGGGGCCCAACTCCCAGCACCCCAGCCGATCAGCTGTTTGAAAGCCTGCAATTCTCAGAGGTGGAACTACCATTTTAGCAGCCATATTGGGTCTTCTATATCAAGGGGCCCATCCAGACAGTAGTTTTCCTTTCAGTAGCTGAGACCAAAGCTGACTAAAGGGGGCTGCTTTAACCTTCTCCATCTCAGGCTGAATGGCAGCTAGAGATTTGAGCCAGGTCATATTTTTAAACCAGACCTATGTTTCAGACATTCATCACCAGTCCAAAGAACAACACCATAAGGGGCATTTCTCAAGACTGGCATACCAATATGCCAGTCTTGATCTCCCTGCACTGGCGTGAAATGTGCCTAATTTATTAAGAGGCACATGCCTCTTAACAAATCACACACATCTCTGCTCTGTCATGTGCCAGAAACTGAAGTCTATGCCATCTACAGGCTATTGTAGACTTCCGCTATAAATTCCACCAATTTCTGGCGAAAGTTATAGTAAATGCAGAAGGAGGTGCAAAGCACCACCTCTTCTGATTAGCCCTACAGCCTAAAAAGTCACAAATTATAGTGAACATATGGCATGTGCCATAATGTACGACTAAATAACAGTAGTGGCGTAAAGGGCTTAATAAGTATCCGTCTTTATTTTTCACCACAAGGTGGGGGTTCATTCAGAAGTTTGCTATGGGTTCCAGCATTTTCTAGCTATACCCCTTCTCTTCACAGTATACCAAGGACAGTGCCAAGCTTTATATAGTGGCTGTGCTTATAATTGCAGCTTCCTCTTCTAGTATCTGCAGGGGAACGACTCCCTGCACCCCTGCCAATCTGCTGTTTGAAGGGAACACGGCACTTACACAAGAGTTATGTTCCTGCTCATCGTTGACATCTCAGCAATGATCCCATTCAATGGGAAGGGGTAGTTACACTCTATCTGCTGCTTCATATTAAAGTGAATGGGGACAGAGGAGCTGCACAGTACTCGTACAATAGGATGATGATAGGTCATCAATATAGGATACTGGCCAGCCCCTTTAAATGGGACTTAGCTGCACAAAGTCTATATGACCAATGGGCACGACGTCACAGGCAAAGGTAGAGGTGACAGTGATTACCAGAGCACCACAGCTCCTTCCAATAGGTGATATATACAGATATGGATATCACTGTTCTGGAAGACGCTCTGGTGCCTACTGCACTGTGGAGCCTGGAGCCCCCTACTATATCAAAAGCTATCTGTAATTTCATTGATCAATAACTGTCTGCAATAATACCAGTCAGATCCTCTATGTGCTGGGCAGAGGGAAATTACAGTAATGGAGAACTTACTGTTTGTAGAACTATGGAAAAGATTTACTAATCCTGTAGACCATGTAAAGACCGACTGTCTAGACCTGAACCAAATATATCACAATGGCTCATGGTGGATGATAAATGTGGTGCAGGGCTAGGCACTCTTGCCTAACTTGATAGCAAATAATGGTTGCCTTACTGTCTGACCGAATTTTACATCAGAATTGTGGTGTAAAATGTGTCCTCTTAGGTCACACCCCTTTCGCACTAAAACACGCCCCTTTGCCAAGCTCAGAGATTGTTGTAAATCTCGATTCAGTAAATTGCTCCAAAAATGTGCCCAATTTTATTGCAGTTTACAACCTATAAGTTCACTTACATTGCAAAATTAGGACTTTGTGTTTCAGTAAGGGGTCATTCAGATGGCTGTGTTTTTGTGAATCCGCAAAAATGCGGATCCGCAAAAACACGGACTCCGGCCAATATGTGTTCCAATAGTTCAATTACCCCAAGGAGAACTCGTCTTTCTACCCAAAATGTGTAGAGATTCACTTTTGTGAAGATGAATCAAGTGTTTATCAGCCAGGATTTCCACACACCAGTGCCTAATGCATCAGACTAGATCATTCTGGCAGTAATGTTCTGACTGCAGTGTGTTGCCACACCAGAACATTGAGAAAAATGACCCATTTCGGGCCACGTGCTTCAGCTACTATTCTGATGCTGCCACCCGCCTGATTCTGCTACTTCCACTCACAGTCTTGTGATGTTACTAACACTGCTGTTGCTCCCTACTTTGTGACTGGGCCTCTATGTTGACTCCTTAGGCTGTTTCCACCCTCCCCACTGTATGACTGGCCATTGTGTTGACTCCTAATGCTGTTGCCATGCTCACCACTCTGTGACTTGGCCACTACACTATGCTGACTTCTCATGCTGTTGCCACCAGGGCCGCACCTTTAATGAGGCAAGGTGAGGCAGCCGCCTCAGGCGGCACCATCTAGGGGAAGGTGGGGGCGGCTTTTGAAACAGTAGTTCACAGAGAACAGCTTCCCTAACAAGACATGCCGCAAAGACTATTGAGGAGCGGGCAGCACGTCCCTGCTTCCTCCTGACAGCTACCTGACTGCACTGCACAGAGTGCAGCCAGCGCTCTTTTCCACATCCATAGAGCGGCTTTTGTACAGAGCATGGGCAGTGAATGATAACCCCTGACCCCACGTGAGGCTATAATTCACTACCTATGCCTGCAAGCAGTGAAGATCGTGGGGAAGCGCTGAAAAACAGCCCTGGCAACAGGGAAAACCAGGAGATCATCTTCTCCACCTTACCCTGCTTCACATTAACCCCCAGGATGCCTGTAAGTGAATCTGTGTATGTATATGTACTGTATAAAGTGTATACAGTATATATGTGTGTATGTACTGTAAGTACTTGCATATATACTGTATACAGTAAATATGTGTTTATGTACTGTATATATGTATATAGTGTATATTTGTGTATACACTGTATAGATCATATGTGTACATATGTACTGTATGTGCATGTGTATATAGTGTATACAGTATATATATATATGTACTGTATATACTTGTGTGTTTACTGTATACAATATATGTGTATATTTGTGTATATACCGTATACAGTATATATATATATATATATATATTTTTTTTTAATACTTGTCTGAGTACCTGGCCCTACACCTTACCACACACATCTATATAGTAAGTTTGCTTCTATTAGAGTACGTTCACGTGTGAGATAAATGCTATGAATTTGCGTGCAGCAAATTTGCAGCATTTTACATTTACAAGGTGGTTGAGTTTTTGGAAATCTTATCCACACAATGTGGAGCATACCCATATTATAAACTGACTTGTACTGCAGTTTGTCAATCTGCAGGACCAGTTTTATGTTGTAAATTTTAGGCCACCTGCACATATTGCAGATTATGTGCGGTTTTTCAGTGCGGATTCCCAAGCAGAAAAACCGCAGTGTAGTACAGTACCAGCAAAGTGTATGAGATTACACTAATCTCATGTACACTTAATCTTTTCATGTGGAAATTGGCCTGCCATGCAGATTTCCAATGAGGGGTAAGATCTGCGGCAGAACCGTATCTAATCCGCACCAGTCCCACAATTATACTGCAAATTTTGGTGCGGATATGGTGCAGAAACTTGTGTGGGACTTACACATGATGTGCAGGTGCTCTTAAAGAGTCAGTGAACTTTAAAAAATGTTTTTGATATGTCATAGTTACATTTCAAAGGTTTGAATCGGTGGGGGGCTGAGTTCTAACAATCACTACAACGAGGCAAGAGAAGCTCTGACATATCACTGTCTCTCATCTCTGTAGTAGACGAAATCAAGATTTGCCCATAGACTTTTTGGAGCTTGTCGCCTGCAACAATGTGCGTTACGAAAATTACAAATTTGGCATGGGAGGAGGCGCCATTACAATTTTCGCCTCAGGCAGCAGATAGACTAGGTGCACACCTGGTTGCCACCCTCATCATTCTGTGACTGGGCCACTATGTTGACCCTTCATGTTGTTGCCACCCTCACCACTGTCCTAATCACACAGCAGGATGAGTTACTTCACAACACTGAGCTAAAAAGCTGCCTCATCCTCCTCTCTGCTCTGCTTACCAAGGATTATGATTCTGAATAAAGCTGATAAGATGAATCTCTGTAGGATTGGAGTTTATGAGACATGAAGTACATAAAGGAGGTGGGGATGTGGCTAATGAGCAGCAGCACTTGTATGCAGTCTCCATTACGACAGCCCCACATCATACCTCCAAACTTTTGAAAATCGCAAAGAGGGACAATATGTGCCACGCCTCTAATGCCACACAAAGCATAATTACTGACTCAATCACAATTGAAGCATCTAGTGATTGTTTAGGGGAGTATAAGTTCCTTTTTTTTACAGCATGTGGAACCCCGGGACAATTTTTTTTTCTTGCGCTTTAATATCAATTTAAATATTAGCACATAAATAATCAGATTATACATAATGTAAGATCCAAATTGCATAACATAATGAAGTTTTGGTCTAATATACAGGTAGAAACCATACAGACACTTTAGTAAGGAGAAACTTAGTAAATCTATTATGCACATTTATGCATTAATTCCCCAGGTCAAAATGAGGGACATTTAAGGATCCAAGAGGGACAGAGGGACTTGGGTCAAAAAGAGGTACTGTAAGGCCAAAAGAGGGACACTTGGGATGCATGCCACATTACCACAGTCTGTCCTGTCTGTCCTCTCTGTACTTCATATATCCTCATGAACACCATTCCTACAGAGATTCAGCTGAAGATTTTGTAAACTGTATTAAGGATTAATGATGAGTGGAGTCCTTAATAGATTTGATAACTTTTTCATCAATCGCTATAAATCAGGTATACCCAGGACACACTGCCTTAGGGTACAGCCACACGGAGTGGCCAGGCTGCGGGCAGGTTGCGGCCATGCTGCAATGAAGAACCATGCGGCCAATTAGCCCGCAGCTGGCTTTCATTAAATAATGAAGACCATACTGTATAGTTGGTCTTCGTTGTTAATGGCCGCATGGCACCTTTATTGTACCTGTAACGGGGAGCCGGCGGTGCGCTTCCCCTCTGCCGTGCCGCCGGTCTCCCAGGAGTGCGCCGGAGCGAGGACGCAGGATGCGTCCTCGTCTCCATGACGACACTCACAGGAGAGGGTCCGGCACGCGCACTGATACAGAGCGTCCGGCGTCCTCCCCGTCCCCCTAGTAACGAGCAGGCGGGGACATCTGAGCGCTGGTCTGGGCAACCAGCGCTCAGAACATTTATTATATACCTGGTTTTGGGTCATGTGGCGCTGGCCACGCCACATGACCAAATTTGGTGCATATTTGAGCGCTGGTCACGTTTGGCCAGCGCTCGGTATGCAGATGAGGTCATGTGACGCTGGCCCCGTCACATGACCCAGTGGAGGGCTATTTAAAGCCACTAGTTGTCCTCCCTAATCGCCTGTGATTAGCGTTACAACTTTGATCAGTGCTTGAGCGACCTTGTGTTTGATTTGCTGTTTGACCCTGACCTTGGACTTGGACTGCGACCTCTCTTTGCTTCACCCCCGGTATTGACGTTATCTCCTGTGTATGACCCGGCTTGCTGACTATTCTGATATTGTGTTTGTTTCGTCTGTGTTTGTCTCTCCAATTGTTCCCTGTCCCTCCCTGTGCACTTATACAGAGCAGGGACCGTCACCGTGGTTGTCCGCGGCCGCCTAGGGCCGACTGAGGCAAGCAGGCAGGGAGAGAACGGGGGGGTATTCAGTACAGGGCGCACCTTCCCTTGTCTCCCTCGTGACAGAATCACAGGCCATACTAAATGGAGCCGTTGCGAGTTCTCACGGATCATATAGGTGACATGGCTCAGATGATCCAGGATCTGGCCGAGAGAATCCAACACCAGGAGCAGCTGCAAACTGCACCCGCAGCTGCTCCCTCCATTATTGAACCCCATATAAGGTTGCCCGATAAGTTTGTGGGTAACCGAAAAACTT
Organism: Rhinella marina; assembly: GCA_900303285.1. Taxonomy (NCBI): domain Eukaryota; kingdom Metazoa; phylum Chordata; class Amphibia; order Anura; family Bufonidae; genus Rhinella; species Rhinella marina. The sequence continues at coordinate 19,644 of ONZH01013752.1, forward strand.
TCCGTTCTTTCCAGGAAAGTTGTAAATTATATTTTCGTTTACGCCCACACTCCTCGGGTTCTGAGCAGCAGCGGGTAGGAATAATCATTTCCTTGCTGCAAGGGGATCCGCAGGAGTGGGCTTTCTCATTGCCATCTGACTCCCCATGTCTGTTGTCTGTGGAGGCCTTTTTCCAGGCCTTAGGTCTTTTGTATGAAGAACCAGACTGGGCCACTGTAGCAGAAACTCAGCTCAGGAACATTCAGCAGGGAAACCGCCCAGTAGAGGATTACTGTGCAGAGTTCAGGAAGTGGTGTGTCTCCTCTGGGTGGAATGACCCAGCTTTGAGAAGCCAGTTTAGGGTGGGGCTGTCAGACCAACTCAAGGATCTTCTGGTTAGTTATCCTACTCCTGACCCCTAGAGACGACCATGACTTTAGCTATTAAGCTGGATCGACGGGTGAGAGAGAGACAGAGGGAACGATCAAGTACTCCTCAAGCTGTTGTCCTGCCTGAGTTTCCTCCCCTGAGTCCACCTCCTGCCAAGGTCCCGGAGGAGTCCATGCAGTTAGGAGGAACCTTGAAAAACCAAAGACGTTTAAAGGGAGCCTGCTTCTACTGCGGTGAGGTGAACCACTGGCTCCAGCAGTGTCCAAAACGTCCACCCTCTAGGAGATCTCCGGTGGGAGGTAAGGTAACCCCAGCAGTGGTAAGGAGAAAGGTTTTAGTACCCATCTCCATTGCATATGATCAATTCAGGGGTTCTAGAAAGGCTTTTGTTGACTCTGGTTCTGCTGCTAATTTTATTGATTTTGATTTTGTACAGTCTGTGGGTTTACCGATGGTCCCTTTAAGGGAGGTAATTCAAATTATCGCCCTCGACTCCACCCCCCTAAATAATGGGAGGATCGAGTTCTGTACTCCTAGTGTGACCCTGACGGTTGGGATTTCGCATTCCGAAAAATGTGTTTTTTGGGTCTTAAAGAATTTACCTGCTAACCTAGTTCTTGGTTTACCTTGGTTGCAGGACCACAATCCTGTAATCAATTGGTCAACAGGTGAATTAGAAAAATGGGGGCTAAATTGTGACAAGTGTTGCAAATCTGTATTGCAGTTGGGAGGTACTACTGAGTCTCTTTTCTTACCTGAGTACATCAACGATTTTTCGGACGTTTTCTCCATGTCCGAGACTGAGTTCCTCCCTCCTCACCGGCAATATGATTGTGCCATCGATATTATTGAGGGGTCCAAATATCCCAAGGGCCGTATCTATAATCTCTCTACTCCAGAGCGTCAGTCTATGAGGGATTATCTCAAGGAGAGTCTGGCCAAGGGTCACATCCGGCCTTCTGTTTCTCCCATGGGGGCAGGATTTTTCTTTGTCGGAAAAAAGGATGGAGGGTTGAGGCCCTGTATTGATTACAGGGAACTCAATAAAATTACTGTTAAAAACAGGTACCCGCTGCCCCTTATTCCTGATTTGTTGAATCAGGTTCAGGGTGCTTGTTGGTTTACTAAGCTAGATCTGAAGGGGGCGTACAACCTGATCAGAATCCGTGAGGGTGATGAATGGAAAACTGCCTTTAATACCCCGGAGGGTCATTATGAGTACCTAGTAATGCCCTTCGGGTTAAGTAATGCTCCTGCGGTGTTCCAAAATTTTGTCAATGACATTTTTAGACCATTTATTGGAAAATTTGTAATTGTCTATATTGATGACATCTTGATTTTTTCTACAGACTGGGAGAGTCACGTATCCCACACCAGGCAAGTGCTGGAGGTGTTGCGTGAGAACAAGTTGTTTGTCAAAGGGGAGAAGTGTATCTTTGGTGTTCAGGAAGTGACCTTTTTGGGATACATTCTCACCCCTTTTTCCCTCAAAATGGACCCGAGTAAGGTACAGGCCATTGTAGATTAGGTGCGACCTTCCTCTCTGAAGGCGCTCCAGCGATTTCTGGGTTTTACTAATTTCTATCGGAAATTTATCAAAAATTTTTCTGTTATAGCCAAACCCATTACGGATTTGACCCGCAAGGGAGCTGATTTAGTCAACTGGTCCCCTGCAGCTATTGAAGCTTTTGAAAAGCTAAAGCGGTTTTTTGTTGATGCTCCTGTGCTGATCCAGCCTGATCAAAATAAGCCGGTTGTAGTTGAGGTGGATGCATCTGAAGATGGTGTGGGGGCAGTACTGTCCCAGGGGTCTTCCACCTTAACTAATCTCAAGCCATGCGCCTTCTTCTCCCGCAAGTTCTCTCCTGCCGAGAGAAACTATGACATTGGTAATAGGGAGTTACTAGCAATCAAGTGGGCATTTGAGGAATGGCGTCATTTTTTAGAAGGGGCATTACACCGCATTACGGTCCTCACGGATCATAAGAATTTGATGTTTCTGGAATCTGCTAAGCGATTGAATCCCAGACAGGCGAGGTGGGCTTTGTTTTTTACTCGTTTTGACTTT